>JAQQSZ010000059.1:0-41121 GCA_028646595.1 Phalanger gymnotis | reverse complement strand
CTTCCCAGCTTGATTTTTTTTCCTTTTTTTCTAATTAAAGGGGCCATCCCTTGACTCACTTCTTAAAGAGGCCTATTCACTGAATGGGTGTTGCCTCACTCGAAGTGAAAACCTGAAAAGGCCTTAGCCTGAAAGGGCCAGGATCTCCCATTGCATCCTAGGCCATCTCCAGTCATCTTGGTGAATATCAGGCCACTGGACCCAGATGGCTCTTGGGGGGGAAAGTGAGGCTGGTCACCTTGCACAGCCCTCCCTCACTCAAATCAAAGTCAACTGCAAGCCATGTCATGACCCTCTTCAAGAACAAAGGACAAACACAACAACCTATGCCAGGGCAGTTTCTTGGTCAATTGGTCATTGCCAAGGCCATGCTACAGGTGACACTGGTCAAATCCAATGTATGGACTGACAATTATGGTTCCAGTATTCCAAGTCTTTTGGACTTCTGGTAACTTTTCTTAATTTCATTTTGGCATCTGCCCTTCTCTGTATCAGGAAACAGTATAGAAACATGACCACTTCTCAGAAACATGCGCCATATTGAATGAAAAGCTTCTATGAAGCAATTTGATTCAGCAAACATTTGTTAAGCATCTACTATATACCAGACACCACACTGCATACTGTAGGTGGCTACAGAGATAAACACAAATTTTCTGCTCCCAAGAAGCTTCCTTTTTATTGGAGAATGCAACATAGAAGAAAATAGAAGATAATTTGAGGCTTGTGAGGCTAGTGCAAATGTCTAAGAGTCAGGGTAGGTTTTCCGTAGGAGGGGGATACCAGGACTGAGCCTTGAAAGAAGCTAGGGATTCTAAGATAATTATAATAATAAAATTTCCATAAAGTTTGTAAAGCACTTTATTGATGTTATCTCATCTGATCCTCATACCAACTCTGGGAGGTAATAAGGATAATAGCTAATATTTATTAATAATAATAAAATAATATAATTTTAATAATAATTTATTAACAATATAATAATTTATAATGATTTTTATAGCACTTACTATATGCCAGACACCGTGCTAAGGGAAGCTGGACAGATAGAGTGCTGGGCCTGAAGTCAGAAAGACTCATCTTCCAGAGTTCAAATCTGGCCTCAGACACTTACTGGCTGTGTGACCCTGGACAAGTCACTTCTCCCTGTTTGCCTCAGTTTCCTCATATGTTAAATGAGCTGGAGAAGGAAATGGCAAAGCACTACAGTATCTTTGCCAAAGAAAACCCCAAATGGGGCCATGAAGAGTCAGACACAAGTGAAATGACCCAACAAACTATGCTAAGTCTTTTACAATGATTATCTCATTTGAGCCTCACGACAACCTCGGGAGGTCGTAATTATTATAACAATAATAACTAATACTTAAATAGCATTTACCGTGTGCCAAGCATTGTGCTAAGGGCTTTGCAATTATTATTTCATTTGACCCTCTCAAAAACCCTAGGAAGTAGGGACTATTATTCTCCAAATAATACAAATTGAGACACTGAGGCACAAAGAAATTAAGTGACTTGCCCAGAGGCACACAGACAGTAATTGTCTGAGGCAAGATTTGAACTCTAGTTTTTCTTACTCCCAAATCCGGTCCTCTAGCCACTGTGCCACCTACTCTGATTTGGAGTTGAGGCAAGCAGGTAATCAGCCATGGCGAGACAGTCTGTGCAAAGATGCTAAAGCTCTTGGGTACTTGTAGTGAGTGATAAGGGCTTTGCAAAGACAAAGTATTAGGTTTGAATATCACAGGGGAAAGGACAGAGGTCATGAGCAGGGGAGCAAGTGGCAGCACAAGGGAGATCTGGTTTTCTTATTCTCTTCATACATGAGGTAAAGAGAAGCTTAATAGACTTGAGAGGAGAGGGTAGTTATCAAAGGAGTTTGCCAGCCAGTCCTGCTGCCCATGATGGGGTGTTTTAGCTCTAATTGTCTAACTCTACATTATTTCTTCCACACTCATTTTCTTCTTCTCCCCCATCATCGACTCAAACAATTTCTAGCTTCTCAACCTGGTGTCCATGGATCTTCAAAAAAAAAAAATCTGTGGAAAGATGTGACCACAGAATGGGAAAAAATTAAGGCTTTATCCCAATATAATTGATTTTCTTTGTAATCTGATACATTTTATTTCACATTTAAAAACATCATTCTGAGAAGGGGTCCGTAGGCATCTCTAGCCTGCCAGAGGTGTCCCTGACAAGCAAAAAAGTCATGAACTCTGGTTCTAGAGTAATGTTCTATTTCTTCCTAACTGTGTATTCATTTGAATTGAAGTATTTGTGGAGGACCTGTTATATGCCATGCACTGTGCTGGTCATTGAGGATACAAATTCAAAAACTAAATAATGCCCGATCTCAATGAGCTTACGTTTTGTTGTGCTGGACTATCTCTCTTACAGCATGTGCTCTCTACAGTCAATATCATTCTCAGCAAACCCGTACTGAGTACCTGGCAGGTTCTGCATCAGCAACAGGCCAATGAGAGCTCTCAGCTGCTAGATTCTATGGAGAGGTTCTCCAGAGGGCTGCATGAGGGAGTCAGTGCCGTTCCTTCCATCATCCACCCCAACGTGCAAATGAGAGGCCTTGTGACTACGGCCACACACATCACCAACTATGACCAGCACTTTCTCTTTCCCGATTCCAATCTCTGGGGCCAGGTAATCATCGACAAGCGACAGATAGAAAACCTGGAGCCAAATTCATCCATCATCACGCTGGCATACCCAACACTAAGAGCTATCCTGCCCCAGAGTGTCCAGAACAAGAACTTTGTGAATGGTCTGGTGATGACAACCACCGTGAGCCAGAGTGTGATGAAATCATTCAAGATTTCAATGAAATTTAAGAAAAATGATCTGTCATTGGTGGCACCCCAGTGTGTCTTCTGGAACTATCACCTCTCCAACTACACGGGGGGATGGGACAACAGTGGGTGCTTTGTCGAACAAACGAAAGAGGACAGTGTCTTCTGCAGCTGTAATCACTTAACTTCATTTTCTATCCTAATGTCCCCTGATTCTCCTGACCCCAACTCCCTCCTAAAAATACTGCTGGATATCATTTCTTATATTGGCCTAGGCTTTTCCATCTTGAGTCTAGCAGCCTGTCTTGTGGTCGAAGCTTTTGTCTGGAAATCGGTGACCAAAAACCGGACTTCTTACATGCGCCATGTTTGTATTGTAAACATCGCAGCCTCTCTCCTGATTGCTGATGCCTGGTTCATTGTATCTGCCGCCATTCACGATCAGAGCTACCTGTTCAATGAAATGGCTTGTGTGGCTGCCACCTTCTTCATCCACTTCTTTTATCTCAGCGTCTTCTTCTGGATGTTGACCCTGGGTCTCATGCTTTTCTACCGCTTGGTCTTTATCCTCCATGACACTAGCAAATCTATCCAGAAGGCGATTGCCTTCTGCCTGGGCTATGGCTGCCCACTGGTCATCTCCATCATCACGGTGGGGGTCACCCAGCCAAAAGATGTGTACATGAGGAAAAATGCCTGCTGGCTTAACTGGGATGACACCAAGGCCCTCCTGGCTTTTGTGATTCCTGCACTGATCATCGTGGTGATAAATGTGAGCATAACATTCGTGGTCATCACCAAAATCCTGAGGCCCTCCATCGGAGACAAGCCAAGCATTCAGGAGAAGAACAGCCTGTTTCAGATCAGCAAGAGTATCGGTGTCCTCACTCCCCTCCTAGGACTCACCTGGGGGTTCGGACTGGCCACCGTGTTCCAGGGAAGCAATGCTGTGTTCCACATTGTATTTACCCTACTGAATGCCTTCCAAGTAAGTGCTTTGGTGAAGTGGACTGGAGGGTGGGAGGTGGTGGGACCACTTATTACTGTTGTAGTTATTACCTTATTGTAAGACTTACTGTGATTATTAATAATGGCCATTTGGTGTAGTGTTTTAAAGTTTACACAGCATTTTACGTACATTCTTAGTCGACCCCTCACAACACTCCTCTGAGTAGAGACAGTTATTATTCCCATGTCACAGATGAGAAAACTGATTCTCAGAAAGGTTATATATTCTCAAGTAATACAGCTAGTCAGTGACCAAGGCCTACTTTGAGCATAGGTCCTTCTTTTCTCCGTTCCATTGAGATGCATTAATGCAAAGTGAGAATGGAAATTGAGAAGGGGTATGGTCCATAGAAGCTGTCTACCCCAAACTACAGGAATCCCAAAACTCAGGAAGCAGAGAAGAATTCATTCCAAGAGTGTAGATTCATGTTCAATAAAAAGTTTCCTTCCTGTTAATATTATAGAAAAGGAAAATCCTTTCTCCTATCTGGGAGCCTATGTAATTACAAATACTATCTAAGTCAATTTCATGATAAAAACAGATATTTATATGTATATTATATGTACATATAACATACACACAGACATATATATATATATAAAGTACATATTTGTGTATATCTTACTTTTACGTTTGTGAAGCATTTTACATACCTTACCTCATTTGAGCCTCTAAACAACTCTATCAAACAAGCCCAAATTCAGAAAGCTTAAATAAATGGTTGGTCCAAGGTCACATGGCTAAAAAAAAATAAGAGGCAAGGTTTGAACCCAGGCCTTCCTGACTTTAAGTCCAGTATGCTATCCAGTGTACTGCATTATCTGGCCTGCCTCTGACACATCCCGGCTAAGTAATATTAAGCAAATTATTTAATTTCTCTGTACCTCAGTTTCCTCATCTGTACAATGGGGATAAGAATGGCTAGAGTTTCACCTCGCATGGTTATGAGGAATTTAAACTTCACAGCTTAAATAAGGCAATAGATGTGTATATAGTATACATATATACTTATGTATACATGCATCATTTGGCACACTTAAGCACTATATAATTATCAGTTATTATTGTCCCCAATTTACAGAGGAAGAAACCAAAGCTCAGATGCTAGGTGATTCACCCATAATCACATAACTAGTAAGTGTCAGAATCAGGACTTAAATCCAGCCCTCTCTGATTCCGAGTCCCGCACTCCACCAATTAAACCACATTCAGCCTCCTTCTTGGTGAAGATACGCAGCCATCTCTATATCCGCCAAAGCAATGGAATGTAACAGAACCATGGAACCTGGAGGGGAATGGTCCTACCAGGAGGATGTCCAGGGCTATGGCGATGCAAAGTTCAGATGACGGAACCAAGCACTAGAAAAGCCATCGCAAGGCCAAGCCTTAGATCTGTCACCATTTATGATCAGGACCAAGCTCCAAAGCAGTAACGTCTTTAATTCAGTTACACTCACACACACACACACACACACACACACACACACGTAAAAGTTCATTGCATATTCTGGTACAAGACTCTTTGGTATACCCTTGTGTCTAATCAGTTCTCACCACTTAGATCCAGGCTCACTTGAACAAATTAACCAACAGGAACATAGTTCACCAGAGAGATAGGGCTGGTGTGGAGGTGAGGGGATGAAGGAAGTTGAAGAAAACCTTACTTAATTGAATTTATCCTTGTTTAAAAATAAAAATGTTCTCTTCACTTGTCCTCTTTACAGAGGCTCATTTACTTCACCCTTCCTACAGCATGGTTGATTATCACAAGGATTTAGAAAAATCCACGAATGCCATTATTTCCCCTCTAACAGGTGTTGTGCACAGGGATCCTGAATTTGGAGTCCAAGGATATGAGTTCAAATTCTGCCCCTCCTATTTACTCCCTGTGTGACTTTGATCTACTCACTCAACCCCTTGGCCTCAGTTTCCTCATCTGTAAAATGAAGAGGTTTGATTTTTTTATGGCCCTTGAGGTTTCTTCCAGCTCTAACTCTTCAATCCTAGAAATAGGGACCGGATCTGAGATTTCATTGGTATAGGGAGCCACCCAGATAAGGAAATTCCTTGGACTAGAACAGGGTGGCATCTTCTCTGTAAATTATAGTCTGAGACAATTTTTTAGAGAGCTACCCAGACTATCTAAAGGTTATGTGACTTGCCCAGAATCACGCAGCCATTGAAGTTAGAAGAAGTATTTGAACTCTGTTCTTCTATTCTCTTCTATCTATAGATAGATTCTGTATCGAGAGAGAGAGAGAGAGAGAGAGATGGACAGACAGATGGAAATATGGTCAGACAGTCAGACAGAGAGACAAACAGATATGTCTATCTATCTATCTATCTATCTATCTATCTGTCTGTCTGTCTGTCTGTCTGTCTGTCTGTCTGTCTGTCTATCTGTCTATCTACATTCTGTCTCTGATTCTAGGCTTTGAAAAAAGCAGCACAATGCAAGGGTACCTACCAGTTAGTAAAAACGTCACAGTGGCTTCCATTGAGAGGGACTGTGACTGCTATCCCCTTACAACTGAGAAAAAGCAAATTTATTTTTCCAATCTTTTTTTTTCCTGTAGGGATTATTCATTTTGTTGTTTGGATGCCTCTGGGACAAGAAGGTAAGTGTTGTAGTCATGAAATCCCCGGATTTAGGATATCCTGTAACGCTAAAGGCTTAGTCTTGCTCAGCTCATTCACCGGTGGCTCCTTTCAAACAACACAGGTACAAGAAACTCTGCTGCATAAATTCTCCCTGTCCAGATGGTCTTCACAGCACACAAAGGTACCTTCTTTCTTTCTGGAGAGTTTACTTCGCTTTTCACAGATGGCTCTGCCTGATAAGTGGCCAAGTAGAGGGCTAAGCAATGGTTTTGATCCACGGAAACAGGATCCCTCAAACCAGTCTTTCCAATTAACGAGCTTTTATGAAGCACCTACTACTAGGTTCTAGATGCCGTGCTGGGTACTAGAGGTACAAAGACAGAAATGAAACAGCCTCTGACCTCAGCGAACTTACGCTAAAATCAGTTATCAAGGAAATTGCTTCATCCTCCCCCCGACCCTATTTCTTTGCCCTCTGTAAGCACAGATGCTGAGTTTTAATTAGTATGAAGTCAGGAGATCCTTCAGCTGGAATATCATGAATGTGGACAGCCTAAGGCGATGATTTTTAATTTCAATTAAAATTAAATTAAATTTCAAACAAAATTAATTAATATAGTCAAAATTAAGAAATCAAGGTACTAGTGGAATCTACAACCCAAAGAAATAATTTGATTCCTAATAGCTATAGTTCTTTCTGGAAAAAATAAACTTATCATACATCAGTATAATGCGCTGATCATACACAAAGAGATTCCCAGTGGCCACTAGTAATAAGAATTATTTCTCTAATGTTCCATGATGGATGCCCGGTATCTGTTGCTACACCTAAGAAAATTGAAATGTATACCTCTCCATACTTTCTTTGCTAAATTCCCCTTGTGACTAAGTGACCATTTGCTTGATTGGTGGTTGGGACTAAGGATGCGGCCATGGTCGCTGAACAGACAAAAGCTAACCCATCAGAATTCAGCTCTGGACCTTGGCCTTACTAGTTTCATGCTCTAAACAAAATTGCAGTGCTTCTAAATGATGCTTTTTTCTGCCTTCTAGTCAACATCTCTGGCTTCATCTACTCCTGTATTTTCCATGAGTTCTCCAATATCGAGAAGATTTAACAATTTGTTTGGTAAAACAGGTATGCAGTGACTTACAGATATTCTCAAGGCAGTTAAGCAGATGAGTTCTTTGTCCTGTGATAACTTCCTTGATGCTTTTAGGACTTCTATGTGAAGAGTAATGACTTTATTTGGCCAGAGGTAAGGGAGGGGGTGGCTCATTTAAAAAAAATTCAGATAAATGCCTACATTTAAAAAAATCCAAGAGTTAATGTGAAGGGAAATTTCAGTAGGCAATTATTTACAATGTGGCAACCCTTGTGCCTTGTGGACATAAAATAATGTCTTGAGATTTCAGACATGATTTAAGAAAGTTGTGATTTTAGGGTTAGAGGCACACACACACACACACACACACCCATATACACACACAAACTGCTCCCTCCCAAGTGATTCTATTTATGTCAATAGGCACTTTTGCATTATATGTTACATATTTATGTGAAACTCATAAATCTCAGTGCCATTCACTTTGGGCTCACTTAGATGATTGCCTCAAGAGGATCTGATTCTACAGCTTTGAAAAACTAGAATTTATCCGTCTGGGCTCTGTGTTTCTGTCTAGACTTGCAGTTTTGATGCAAATGTGAAAATCTGAATGTTCAACTTTTTCAAACTGCACAAAGTAATCTGAACTGCACAGAATGTAATGTCGTTCAGACCATGTTCTGGCACTTTTATCCTGAAGCAGGTCCTCTTCAAAAAAACAAAGGATGATAGGGGTGCCCACAATAGGGGCAGCAGGCATCCTCAGAGCTCATCAGTACCCCCATCATCCTCAAATCTGACAAGATATTTACTACACATGCCCAAGTCTACCAAATTGCCAGCAGAGTCCATGCTGTTATTTTGTTTGAAAACAAGCCATGGAAAAGCCTTTTATTGACAAATATTTCTAGAGGGTACAATGTTTTCTACACTTTTGGTGGATTATTTATTTCAAAAAAAGAGGACAACCAACCTTCTGCTTTGGAAATAAACCACCCTCACAGGTTCAAATGTGTTCACAGGTAGAAATGACTAAACCCTCGGAAGATGTTGCCAATAAAATGCTTTGCCGATTAAAGACAGTCATTCACATGAGTAACTATAATCTCTGGGAACAAGGAAAACAAAATGAGCAAATTATCCTATTTGCATTAAAAATGAAATTCAGGGAAAATAAGGAAACTCAGGGAACTCTGCCAGTCAGGTCTGCACAGTTGGCAATTATCTATATAATTTAAACCAAAAAAGGAAACATAAGGTCAGCTAGCTGGCACCATGGGCCCTGAAGTCAGGAGGACCTGAGTTCAAATCCAGCCTCATCCTTACTAGCCGTGTGACCCTGGGCAAGTCACTTAACCCTGATTGCCTAAAAAGAAAGAAAAAAAAAACCAATAAAATCCTATATAAGCTTTTATTAGAGTTATCTGGATCAAATCTAATTTTTAAAGTTGAATTTATGGATATGATTATAGTCAAGAAGACAACCCAAGAAACTGATAGAATTAATGGAAAATTCAAATGCCCAATGACTGCCTGACGTTCCCTAGATATCTGCATAGACTTCTCTTCCATCATTTATTCATTCCACTGGAGTTCTGGTGTTCTTTGGTGCTCAGTAATGACTGTCGCTTTGGTTTATGTTGTCAGCAGTCACAAAGGCCCCCCCATGCAGTGATGGAAGCCTTGTTGGCTGTTGCAGTCCATGATTTTGATGGTAGGGTGGGCACTCCCCTCCCCAAACACATACTGTGTGTCCCTTCACTCGCCTCAGCTCCCATTCTCCCACCTCACTCTCTCCTAGCACTCTTTCTTCTGAATCCCTCCTTCACAGTTCTACTTCTTTCCCAGCCTTCCCTCAATTCCCTTTTTCCCTCCCCTCCCTTCTCTTCTTTCTACTCTTTCCCTCTCCCTCTCTACTCCCTTCTTTGATATCTATCCAGGTCACAGAAACCAAAAGGGGGAAAGGGGCAGCTCTGACAATAAGCCTGCCACTTATTGCAAGCATGGGAACTCCAGCCCCTCCTGTCCTGTGCATGTGGTGGCTTTAGATCAAGCTTGTGGGGCAGGGATAGCTAGCTCCACTCAGAGCTTGGTAGAGATCTGGCTGCTCTTTGGCTGCTAGTGAGGCATGAAATGTAATTGGGGCTTTTCGGCTGCCATGCATGCTTGAGAGCAATAAACTTGAGTCTAGTCTGGAGGATTCTGATGGTTGGGAGGAAGACCAGGACCCTCCAACTTATTCTAAGGCTCCTTGGAGTTCGCCCTTCCATTAGAGCAGAGCTCCCCCTGGTGGGCAAAATAGGAAGCATCAACTTTCCACCTCGAGAACAGTTTCTACCTGCTTTTCCCTTGTCTTCTAGGAACGTACAACGTGTCGACCCCAGAAACAACCAGCTCGTCCGTGGAAAACTCATCCAGCGCTTATTCTTTGCTTAACTGAAAACAGAAAACCAGATCTGCGTGACTTCTGGGAACAGTGGACTTTACTGCCCGTTGACAAGCCTCAGAAAGGGCGACACCTGTCAAACAGCCGTCTGTAAAGCACCCTCTCCCCAAGGCCTGATGGCCCTGACTTTTGCACTAGGGAAGAGGTCACACCAAATTGTGTCAAGACTTTGACTTCAAGCGGTTTTATTGTTTACTTTTGACTTGGTTCTTCTTTTAAATGGTCCCCAGCGTGTACAGTATTTAAATGATCGCAAATGTCGTCCCAAACCTAGCTTCTTCTCTGGCTCGAATGTGAATTAAGGTCTCGCAGAGACATTATCATCATTTCCAGTTTGGGCTCAATGCTAAGTTTTGCTTAAAACAATAGGGACTAAAGAGTTAACACACGCACAAAAGTGTGGCCTTATTTTTTTTCTGAAATTGAAAAGGACAGTTTTATATTCCGGTGATAATTGTCTACAGTGGGCCAGTCATATGTGATAAACAGTAGAAATGCAGAAAGACCCGAAATTGCAAACTGAAAGTTAGTCTCAATAAAGCTATGCTAAATCAGTTGCAATCTGAGTAAAGCGCAGAAAAATGAAAAAAATAGAAGAGGTAGAAAGGAAATTGCATTGTAAAAATCCTTTCATTTGGAATATCTAATTTACCAGAAAAACAGAAGAAATACATGACTTTCCCAATAGCCTTGTCCTTACGTTTTGATGTTTTAGCTACAAAGAGAAAAGGGTAAGGGAAACTGGGAAATTATTCTTTTGTAGACCTAAGCACAGAGCTGTAACTAAGGCACGGCGACTGGAGCGGTGACTCCCAAGGTGAGAAATTTAGAGGATATCTATAGCATCGTCATTTCTCTACTCTGTTCCCAGCGTTATAGTTTCTTACCCTTCCTCCCATTTCAGTAGCTTACAAATCTTGTACCTTCCTTCCCTCAGGGGCTGTACTCTAGGTGAGCCTACCCCCTTCCCACTTGTTCCAGGTACAGAAATAACTAATTATAGTTCAGCCCAAGCAAAAACTAATTATTGGTTAAATTAAATACAGCATGTAAGATAAGTCAGGTTGTTAAGACAGCTCATTGAGACCTCTCTTTGAAATGTGTTCCAATGATCTGAAATCTTTTGATTTCTAAACTATATCTATTGCACTGGAAAAAATTCATATTCTGATTATTTAAGAGCTTTAGCCAGGTACTTCTCTGTGCATTATATAGTAGGTTTTCATATGTTATTGCTCTTTAGACAGTGATGATGATGAATGATACAGGTTTCTCTTGGTATATCCCACAGCTCTACATTCTCTCCCCTAGATCTCTCGCTCACAGACCAGTTTCCAGTAAGATGTTTCATGTGGTTCAGGCTGACTACATTCAACCCCTTAGAAAACCTTCCACAAAAGGTTTTATTTATAGCTGGCTTCTCTTTGCTCCTAATGACACTTCTGCTTGGTGAACAGATGATGGAGCCTTTCCTAAGGTTTAGGGAATATTCTTCTCCCTGTTTAACCCCCATTTTAATGATTATCATCACCCATAAATATTTATTGACACTCTTGGCATTTCGCTAAGCACAGTGCCTATATGGAATAGGTAAGGACCCTAAAGAAAAATCACAGTGTGAACAAGATTTGTGGAATTTCAGGAAATTTCAACAAGGTTACATAGGATGTGATATTGGCATCATGCCCAAACTCCTGAATGGGAGCACGTTCTCTGACTTCCACCTGACAAAATTCACACACACACACACACACACTGCTTCAATGCACTCAAGGGTTGCTCTGAAAATAGATCAAGAAATGCAGTTCCAGATTCCCCAGAGGAGTAAAAGAAAAATGTGATTTTCTGATTTCTATGCCTTTGTCCAAGATGCAAAGGTCAATCAGTGACCTTTCTGTTGGTTGATTTATTTCCCAAAAAATCTTACAAGAATTGAGTAATGAGATCCCAAATTGTGGGAGTCCATGAGAGGAAGCCTAACACTTAGGAATGCAGAGCTCCACAGTTGGCCCTATGGTGAGCCTCTTTTCCTCTACGATGATCAGGCCTCATGTGGTAACCCTGAAGGATAGAAGAGAGTTGGCAGGTAAGACAGCCTGACAGTTTATGTTAGCTGAAAGGTCTAGTCTGCTCTATTTACAGAGAGGGATGGTATTTGGTTTTGGTTGCTCTCATCTCCCTCTTGATGGGATCATCTGCAAAATCTCTAAAGCTCGACAAATGAAAGTGAAGCTAACTTCTTTATGAAGCCGCCATCTTCCAAAGGGCCACTTTCACCAACTTGGGAGGTTCTATCTGGCATTCGTCAAGCTCCTACTGTGCGTAGGACATTGTGCAAGACATTTGGACAGATACAGGGAGAAATAAATTTCCCCAGAACTTAGCAGAGTTCTTGGAATATAGTAAGCTCTTAATAGATGTTTGTTGACTGACTCGCTGAAATAAGTTAGCATTCCTGTTCTTCAAGTATTTGTAGTCTAGTAGTGGCACTGCTGGAATTTCTGAAACAGATAACATAGAAATAGTCACTGAAAATAATTCTGCCAAGCCCAAGACAATGATTTAAGACAGGTATCCCCTAGAGATGGCACAACTCTGCAATCTCTGCTCTTTATGCCTACCTAGCTATTTAAAGAAAAATGAAAATATTCTTAAGATTTTCAGCGTATGAGAGGGTAAGGTTTGTCAGGAAAAGGTCAGGGAAAAGATAACATGATGCAGGGGATTTAGAGTCAGAGGACCTGAGTTTAAACCCTGGCTCTCCTTCCTTAAGTGACCTTACATAAGTCATCTAACCTCTGTGAATCTCTGTTTTCCCATCCATAAAATGAGAAGGTTGAGCTAGATGACCCACTCTGAAGTCTCTTCTAGTTCTAGGTCAGCACACCTATGATTATAGGGATATCCCCTCCAACCTTCTGTGGTTCACATAGGAAGCTGTATGAGAATGAAACGTTTAACTGGAGTAGGAAAGGATTAGGTAGTAATGAGGAGGTAGGAAAAAGGCAGATAATGAGTAAGGTGAGGAAGTGGGAGATGAAGTCTACAGAGTGGTTTCAAGGTAAAGGTCATTGAAGGTCGTGATCTTTTGTGACGTAGACGGAGGGTAAAAGTGGGCTACTAGAATTAATTTGAAGCAAGTAAAAAAATTTAAACCAAAATAAAACAAAAAACCCTGACTTTTTCCTTTACCTGTCAGATCTGAGAGCAGGAGAATTTGGTTGTGATCTCAGAAGGGGCTGGGTAAATGCAATCAGATGATCTGACCCTCTTATGTCATGATCAGATGTTTGGAACGAGCAGCAACTGCTCTGAAAAGGAAGCACTCTAGAACCCATGTGCTGTGTAATGTTCTAGGTGCTATAAATGACAATGCCTCATTTCAGAGATAAAGAGAAAGATGTCATAGGACTTCTTACTATGAATGTAGTCTCTGTGTAGTAATTTCGATCATATGTTGCCAGGATGACTGGACAGTAGGCTTTTGATCCATGTTTGAGGACAAAAAAGCAATTAGAAACTTCGAAAGTCTTTGCAAATTTTCCTTCTTTGCATTCAAATATTCTGTTGCTACCAACTAGGTCCCATGTTACACTTCCTATCTTTGACCTGAGTTCTCAACTTTCAACCAGTGATGATGTCTTATATTGCACTCTCCTACTACCCTACCCAAATCACTGCAGCTCTTCTGGGGACCCAAAGAGAAATGCTTGAGCAAAACAGTACAAAGATCCAATCTGATGCCCTTAGTCAAAATTTCAGCTAAACCTTTGTGAATTATGAGAGCATTAGATCGCTAGTGAATCAGTTGCCTCCTTTTGGGAACTGCCTTTCCCTTATATACAGGGACTGTTTGGGTAATATTTCCACCTACGTTTAGAGATAGTTCTAAGTGAGGTCTTAGTAACAAATAATTACTGTTCTGCTATAAAATCTGATACTTCCAAGCTCTGATTGCAAAGAAATCACTATCTGCCCCATATGACATGTTATCAGCAGTATCAGGTGTATTTTTAGTCACATGTTACCTACCACAAAATTCCTCCTTGCATATTGACTATAATCAGAAAAGATACTGGGGATGAGAGAGTTTATGGTATTAAGAGATCTCTTGGTTTCCCCTAAGGGAGAACTGTGTTTCAGAAGTGGTTGGCGAGATCCCTCTAGAGAAAAGGCTCTTAACAGACTCCCCAAGGACAGATTTCAGAGGGTCTGAGAACTTGGATGGGGAAAAAGAATTATGTCTTTATTTTAATATAATTGGTTTCCTTTGTAACTCTGTGTATTTTATTTTATGTATTTAAAAATATTATTCTGAGAAGAGGATCTTCAGGCTTCACTAGACTTGCCAAAGAGGGCCATGTCAGAAAAAGAGATTAAGAACTCCTGCTGCTCCATACTATCTTTAAGACACTTACTGACAAAATGAAACCTCTCACTATTCTTTGTTCTGTCCAAAGTTTCTGTACTATGAGACCAATAGCAAAGGTTCCCCGCTGTATTTAAAGAAGGTTCTTTAGGGCAACTGGGTTCTGTGTTTCTTTTGCCCTATGAGCAAAAGTGAGAGGTCACCCTTCCAAAAAAGAGGCCATCTGGCTATTACTGAAATCCGCGAAAGGGATGACATTTAGCTATGGTAAATTCTAAACCTACCGAACTTCTATGAACCAACTGTTTTTCAATATGGCTTTTCTGGCTAGCGTGCCCTTCATGTGTGGGCTGATGTCAGAAGATGTTTGGGTGGGCAGATTGATGTCTGATCTTTGCCCTTAATATTTACATTTTTGTTTCCCAGTCCTTCGAAAGCTTCTCTTTAGTCCTGTCACCACTCTCCCCTTGCCCCCAGTACAAAGCATTGCCTGAATTTCATGTCCTGGATTACGAGCATTTTCCTATTTCAGTAGCCCCATGGGCTTCCCTTGAGGTTCTTCTTTCTGTCTTGTGGTTTCTCTGTACCATATTGTCCTGTCTGTGATTTTCAGCTTGTTTTCAAGGACTCTCTGTAAGATAATGTATACTGTCATGTAAGAGGAAGACATTTATTTTTGTATTTCAAAGTTTTTTTTTTCTTGCCTTATAAAATTCAAACCTCAGATATATAAACAGGAGGGGAAGTATTTGTTCTTGCTTCTTATGTGTATTTCATCACCAAGTTCTCTGTCAATAAAAGCTGCCCACACAGGTGTGAGGGGTGACTGCTTATTCTGAACATTTACACGGTACAGACCAGGGATGAACTGCTTTCCATAAAACAAAGACCTGGGAGTCTGTGAACTTAAAAAAAATAATAATTATATATAACATATTTCATATATTATATATAATAATTAATAATATATTTCAGTATAATTGATTTCCTTTGTATTCCAATGTATTTTGTTTATTTAAAATTATTATTCTGAGAAGGGGTCCATAGGCTTCACCAAACTGACACAAAAGGAAAAAAAAATTACCGACACACCAGACTTCACCAGATCATGACACAAAAAGGAAAGGAATTTTGTTAAGTGCCTACTATGTGTCAGGCACTGCGCTATGAACTTTATATGTATTATCTCATTTGGTCCTCACAACAACCCTGGGAGATAGGTGCTATTATTATCCCCATTTTACAGTTAGAGAAACTGAGGCAGATAGAGGTCGAGTGAGTTGTCCAGGGTCGCACAGCTAATAAGGGTCTGAGGTCAGATTTGAACTATGATCAAGAACCCCTGCTCTGTGCTGACTTCCAGGGCCAGTATGGTGAAGAACCTTGAGTCTATACCAGATGGGGCTAGGCAGTATGGTCCAGTATAAAGGGCATTGGCTCTAAAATGGAAACGATGCCTCAGATTCCTACTCCCCGTGTGACCTTGGACAAGTCACTTAAGTTCCCTAGTTCCCATCTGTAGAATGAGGAGGTTGAACTACATGGTTTTTAAGGTCCTTTCCAACTCTAGAATTATGATCTTATTTTGCTAGAGTAGAGGAACTTGAGATGTTTCAGCTGGAGAAAAGACAGGGGCTAAGGAGAATGACACAGTGCCTCCCTTCAGATATTTAAGTCTTGTCATGTGTCAAAGAGAAATTAGATTTGTTCTTTGGGGACTTAGAGGGCAAAGTTAGGATCAGTGGATCAAAATTGCAAAAAGGCAACTTTAGACTTGATGTCAGGAAAATCTTCTGGGCAATTAGAGTGGCCCCAAAGTAGAAGGAGCTGCGACGACCAATCTTCAAGCCACTCATCAGATATGTAGTGAGAGGATTCTTTGGGGGCATCGATTGGATTAGATAGAAATTGAGGTCCCTTCTAACTCTAAAATTCTGGGGTTCTAAGGTAGAGTGGCAAGAATGAAGTTCATGATCAAATGTGGGAGCCCACAATCAGGGTTGACCTTCTGCATAGGTCCAAGTAGATGAGTACCCACAATGGAATGCCGCCATGAGTTAATCTCTGCCTAAAAATGTCTCTGCCCGTGGAGTGGTACAGAGGAATGAAAACCAACTCTCCTCTCCTCCTTCTGAGTCCTATAAGCACCGCTATGAGTCACTCCTTTGAGTTAGCCAACAAAACAAGGATATTGTGCCCAGAAGGCCACTGCCAAAATATTGAGGTTAGCAGAGATTCTGGGAGATGTAGAGGCATCCTTTTAGCCTTTTTCCTTTAGAAAAGTAGCTTTAGGAAGCACTAGGAGTCTGGTCCTTAGGCACTGTGACTGAGGTTGAGGCTGTAGAAAGGAACCTAAGAGTAATAAGACACCTAAGACTACGTATGTTCCGGATGGTCTTGGGTGGGATGGTTTTCAGTTAATCATTCCAAGGCTGCATCCATGACACTGGACCAAGGGATGGCCCCAGGTGGTGGGGTTTAGAAAGTGGGAGGCAGGGTGCTGAATCTACTTCATTTACTTTATCAACTTCACCATTTTTCCTGTGGTCAGGCCTGCAGGTAACTCATAAGACTGTCCTCATAGGGATGTAAAATACCAAGAGCAGGCTTTTGACATGATTGTCCCAAAAATTCCTTGCTAAGCATATACAATTTATCAGGAATGTCTCTCCTGGAGATATGTTCAATAGCTTTTCCTTTGACTCAGAAACCCTGGATCACTGAATATAACTCCGTGTCACTAGCTCAAACCCTACCTACTCCAACTCATACTCTGCCTGTCCCCTGATATCCCATGTACATCCACATTGTCAAGGGCCTAAATGACTAGCTGGTTGAATGAGGATTGTGTTTTTCATCCATCATTTCAAAGATGACCAATGACATCATGGGGTAATGTCTTGACTTGTGTATAAATTAAAGTGAGGCAGAGTTGCACAAAGTCACCAGCCTCACTCTCTCCTCCAGAGTGCATTGCATGACCTTGGCATCTTCAAGGTCTGATTCTAAGCTCTAAGCACTCCACAGCACCTGCTTCAGCTGCCTTCATGGCCATTGGAACAAATTATTTTCATATGCCTGTTCTACTAAGGGGAAGCTTTCATTTGCTTGGGGTGGACATCCCCTGAAATCACCAATGGGTTTGAAGCCCGTAGGTTACCCTCAACCTGGTTTAGTCCATCTGCCAAGATGGGGTGTGGCCACTGGAATGCTGCACCTTCTTGGAGCCACAGGTGGATCCAATGGACGCCAAAGGTGAATGAGCAGCCCTGAAGAGGGCTTGGCAAATCCTCACACCAGAGGTGCTAGTCCTCCCTGAACACCCCATACACTGCAAGGTGAGGATCATAGTTTGGCCCTAGAGAGACGATGTTCTCCACCTATGATCCTCATATGACCTAGGGGCTGGGGAAAATGGAAAGATAACTTTTGGAGACCAAGCCCTAGACCAGTAACCATCCCATGGGCTGGACTTCAAATTCAGATCAGCCCTATGGACATGCAAGAGCCAAGAGAACAGTCTTCTAAATTGTGATTAGCTCTGGTAATTTCCAAATGGTTTATATCAAGATTAGAATCATAAAAAAAAACATTAAGTCTGGACTCTGAGGAGTAAGGAGACCTTGGTTTAAATGATGCCACCTCTGATGCATATTACTCATGTATGTGATCAAATTACAACTTCCTGGGCTTCTGTTTCCTCATCTGTAAAAATGAAAAGGCTGAACTTGATGGCCTCTAAGATCCTTTCCAGTTCTAGACCTATGCTCCTGAGACAAAGTCACCACCACTACTATTCATTAATAGTTAATAAACAATTATTAAGTGCTGTGCAAAAAATAGCCTCTGCTCTCTAGGAGCTTATAATCTAACTGGGGAGACGACGTGAAAACCAATACAAAGCAAGCTATATACATAAATAGGATAAATAAGAAATAATTAACAGAGGGAAGGGACTAGAATTAAGAGGGGTTGAGAAAGGCTCCCTACTGTAGAAGATGAGACTTTAGTTCAGACTTAAAGGAAACCAGGGAAGGCAGTAGATGGAGATTCAGAGGGAGAATATTCCAGGAATGGGAGATAGCAACAGAAAACATTTGGAGCTAAGACACTTTGAGTCTTGTTTGTGGAACAGAATGGAGGCTGGTTTCATTGGATCTAAGAGTACCTGGCAAGAAATAAGGACTAGGAAGACTGGAAAAGTAGAAGAGGGTTAAATTATGAAAGGTTTAAAATGCCCAAGAGGATCCTGGAGCCAATAGGGAGCCATTAGAGTTTATTGGGGCAGCTAGGTAGCACAGGGGATAGAGTGCCAGGCGTGGAGTCAGACAGACTCACCTTCCTGAGTTCAAAACTGGTCTCAGACACTTCCTAGCTGTGTGACCCTGAGCAAGTCACTTAACCCTGTTTGCCTCGGTTTCCTCATCTGTAAAATGAAGTGGAGAAGGAAATGACAAACCACTCCAGTGTCTCTGCCAAGAAAATCCCAAATGTGGTCATAAAGAGTCAGACATGACTGAAAAACGACTCAACAACAACAAAAAAGGCATTTTGCTGAGCAAAAAATAGTCCTGCTCTCAAAGAGATCACAGTCTAATAGGGGAAGGACCATGCAAACCACCACGAACAAACATAAATTGGAGCTAATTGCTTATAGATTAATTAACCACAGTGAGATGAAATAATTTCCCCCAGAGTCACTCAAGTGATGCCTAGATAATAGGGGGAAAGGAACAAAGGAATTGGTCCAGTACAAAGATAGCGCTCTCGCTCCCGGGCTGATTCAGTCACTCAGTGGCCGGGTCCAAGAATGCTTGGGATTATTTCCTTTTGAAGAGCCAGCTCCTTACACCCATGAAACCAGCCGGACACTGATGGGAAGGTATTTGATTAAAGTGGGGAATTTGTACCATCCTTCCTTGACCTTTAGGTTTGCTGTCTCGGGAACACCAACTTTTTCCTAGACCCCAGATGGCTGCTGTGATGGCAAGAAGCTCAAGCAGTTGTCTCCAGCTGCAAAAGTGAGTGAATGAGTGACAGATATTCTGTCCCAGCTCAGCATCGATTTCCCAGATCTCTCCTATGTCTCTACTGCCACCTGGTGGACATCTGGAGCATGAGGCCGCTCTAGTCGCCGGCGCGATGGGAAGAAGTTACAAGTTTAGGCCAGTTGAAAACTTGCTCTGGGGCAGGGAAAAGAAAGCCTGTTATATATTGATATTTCATTGATTTAGAGCTGGAAAGGGGATTTCAGAGGACAGCTGGTCTAATGCTCTTGTTCTACAGATGAGGAAACCGAGTAGGGAATGAACCAAGCATTTATTAAATGCCTACTTTGGGACAGTCTCTGTGCTAACTGCTTTACAGATGTCTAATTTGACCCTTACAGCTCTGGGAGGTGTGTTGGATTTCCATTTTCCACTTCCAACCATTATTTTTTATTTATTTTATTATTAATTTTTTGCAGGGGGGAAGGCAAGGCAATTGGGGTTAAGCGACTTGTCCAAGGTCACACAGCTAGTAAGTGTGTCAAGTGTCTGAGGTCACATTTGAACTCATGTCCTCCTGACTCCAGGGCTGATTCTCTACTCACTGCACCACCTAGCTGCCCCAGTTTCCAACCATTATGATTTCCATTTTACAGCTGAAGAAACTGAGGCTGGCAGAGGCTAAGTGACTTGCCCAGGGTCACATAACTAGTAAATGTCTGAGACTAGATTTGAACTCAGATCTTCCTGACTCCTGTCCCAGTGTTCTATCACTGCATCACCGAAAGAAATCATATTTCAAGACATTATCAAGGAAAACTGCTCTTAGATCCTAGAACCAGAGGGCAAAATCGAAATTAAAAGAATCCCTTGATAACCTCCTAAAAGAGATCCCCAAATGAAAACTAACAGGAATATTATAGCCAAATTCCAGAGCTTCCAGGTCAAGGAGAAAATATTGCAAAGCAGCCAGAAGGAAACAATTCAAGTATTGTGGAGCCACAGCCAGGATAACGCAAGATTTAGTAGCTTCTATGTTAAAGGATCAGAGGACTTAGAATGATATTCCAAAAGGCAAAGGAGCTAGGATTACAACCAAGAATCACCCACCCAGCAAATAATCCTTTTGGGAGTGAGGGGTGGGGTGGCCATTTAAGAAAACAGAGGACTTTCAAGCATTCCTGGTGGAAAGACCAGAGTGGAATAGGAAATTCGATTTTCGAATACAAGACTCAAAAGAAGCATTAAAAAGGTAAACAGGAAAGAGAAATCATAAGGGACTCAATGAGGTTAAACTGTTTACATCCCTGCATGATACTTGTAACTCCTAAGACCTTTGTCATTCTCAGGGCACTTAGAAGGAGTATACATAGACAGAGGGCACAGGTGTGAGTTGACTATGATGGAATGATATCTAAAAAATAAAATTAAGGAGTGAGAAAGAAGAATGCACTATATGAAGACCAACTATGAATGACTTAATGATTCAATAGTCATGAAGAAAAATGTCATCCACCTCCAGAGAAAGACCTAATGGAGTCTGAATGCAGATTGAAAGATGCTTTTTTAAAACTTTTTCTTTCTTTCTTTTTTTTTGGTCTGTTTTTCTTTCACGACATGACTAATATGGAAATACATTTTGCATGACTGCACATGTATAACCTATACCAAATTGTTTACCTTCTAAATGAGGGAGGAGGGGAGGAAGAGGGAAGGAGAGAATTTGGGGCTCTTTTTTTTTTAAAAAAAAGAATGTTAAAATTGTTTTAACACATAATTGGAAAATATATATATTTTAAATGGGGGGAAAGAAATTATCCATCGGAGTGAATATGCCTCTGTTCTTTTTTATCATTAGCTATTGAAGTCCCCTGCTTCTCCAGCTGTCCGTCTGAGTTGATGCCCAGTAAATAGCAAAGTATAAGACGTAGGGGGACAGAGCAGGGCAGGGAGGGATGAAACACAGAAACGGACAGTAACCCCAGTTCACTTCTTTTTTTTCTGAATGATTTTAATTGATATCTTTTGTTTTTACAATATCTACGTTTCACAATATATCCTTTCCCTCTCCAAGATTCATCCCTTACAACAAAAAATTAAAAGGGGAGAAAATAGTTTGACCAAGTCTGACATTATATGCATAGTCCTCACTTCTGCCAAAAAAGAGAGGGAGGTGTCTTCTCCTATCTCTTCTGTGGAGCCAAGTTTCATCAGTATCACTTCACAGCACTCAGTTCTCATTATTTTGTTGTTGTCCTTTCTGCGTACGTTGTTATAATTGTATACATCATGATCTGACTCAGCTTACTTTGCTTTGCATCAGTTCATGTGTCTTCCTGTGCTTCTATGACTCAGTCACTATTTCTTAAAGCTCAGTAATAGAATAATAATAGCATTTTATAGTGCTTAATAGAGGTACTCTATTAGTACTCTTGGAAAGAAGTACTCTATTAGTACTCTTAGATAGAAATATCCTACATATACTAACTCTTTTGATCAAATTCCCTTATTTTCTTGTACAACAATCTATTTAGCATGATACAGTGGATAAAACACTTGACTTGGAATCAGGAAATCCTGGGTTCAAATCCCATGTCTGCCATTTATTGCCGGTGTGACCTGGGGTTCCACATAGACCCTCTCTGGGTCTCTTTTCCTTACGTATAAGATAATGAATTAGACTAGATTATAGAGGTATCTTTTCCAAGGTCTTTAAAGGAGTTTAGACTTAAGGAAACAAGCAGGACAGATACTGACATACCATGGTAGGCATTGCCTGTTCTGCCTGTGTGTAAGGCTTGTATTTCAAAGCTTTAATCTTTCCCTTTTTCTCTGTTTTGCAGGAATAGTGCCAACCCAAAAAGGACTAACTGTTCCTTTTGTATTTATTTCCTATCATTCTCAAGGGTTATCAGGATCATGCTCTAGGATGGCTTAGTCAGACATTAGGAGAAAAAAAAAACACTGTGCCCAGAAGCTGGACTTGAAACTTTCTAGCTGGTTTAAACTGCTCCAGAATTCCAAGGGCTTAGATGCCCAGTTTTTTTTGGCACAAACTGTAGAGTTGCCATAGATTGCATGGTAAAAAGACTGTATGAGAAAGCAAGTTTAGCAATCTCCCCAGGCAGATGACTCCAAAAGTAAGGAATTGAATGTACTTGGATGCCTTTAAGATGGTGTTGGTGAGGGAGGGGAGAGTTAAGGAACCCTTTCATATAGAGAGCCCCTCCTCTAATGCTTACTTAGTAGTGAGCTGGATTGTAAATTGGTTCAAACAATTCTAGAAAATAATTTGGAATAGTGGTAAGAAAGTGACTAAAATGTCCATACCCTTTGACCTGGGGATATACCTCAAGGAGGTCAAAGATGGTAAGTAAAGTCGTCTATATTGATATCTATATAGATATCGATATCTATATCTATCTACCTAAAGACACGCATATGTGTATGTATACAATACACCCATATATACACGCATGTATATACATGCGTGTATATATGTATATACACATGCACACACACACATACACACACACCCCAAAAAATTCACAGCCAGACTTTTGTGGTAGCAAAGAACCGAAACAAAATAAATGCCCATTGATGACAGCATGGTAGAGGGGCATACATTTAGAATGAGGTAGGAAGGTGGCGCAATAGATAGAGTTAGGAAGACCTCATGTGAGATAGGCTTTAAGATGCAAATACCCCTAGGAGGGTAACACCTTGACTTAAATTCTAACTAAGGTGTAAATAGCTGATATCTAATTCTTTTCTGAGAACAGTTCTTGATGGGAGGGAGAGAACTGAGTGCTTATAAATGGGTCTAGGGCTCAAAGGGATGATAGAGGGAGAAAAAGAAAGGAGAAAGGAGAGGCTGGGCAGTTGATGAAGTTTACCTATTTCACAGTTTTGCTTAGGCCACTCTGAATATGAAAAATTGGCATTTGGGGATAAACCCTGGATCCATCCAACCTGATGTTTCATGTCTCAAAATTACACCAAAGAAACAATGGGAAAACTTTTTTCTTTCTTCTTTCTTGCTTAGTGGCTTAAAAAAGGCTTTTTCTCAAATAAACTACTCTTTTGGCTCTCTACATAGCAGGTAGGGGGCATAATGTGCTGGCCTGCCAGGGAAGAAGACCAGAATTCAAATCCTGCCTCAGACACTTACTAAGTGTATGAATCTGGGAGTCATTTAAGTTCTGTCTGCCTCAATTTCGTCATGTGCAAATTGGGAATGATGACAGCACAAAACTCAGGGTTGTTGTGAAAATCAACCCTGATTGCCTTATCCAGTAAATGGGAAAGGAAGTACAAAAAAAAATTGAGGAATAAGCCTAACCCTTACAAGAATTGGAAAATGTATTTGTGCAACTGTCTTTACTCCCCCCCCCACCCAGAAAGGTGGTTTATTTCATAGACATTTTAATGTCACTGAGGTTCTTTTAGTAAATCCTAAGAGATTCATTGTATGAATTTCCCCCTTATGCAATCAAACTTCTAAAATGAGAGGATTCTTAGATATCTTGCACAGCACCTACCATGCTATAGATTTTAAAATAAATTTGTAAAAGCAGTAAGAAAAAATGCAGCTATCTCTGTTTTATCCAAAGTTAATGAAGGGGAATCATTGACACGAGAGGCACTTTGATACAATGAGAAGGTGGGTAGACTCAGCAACAAAGACTACCTTGGGCAAGTTATTTAACTTTCTTGCGTCTCGGTGTCCTAACGTGTACAATGAACTAGATTACCAAAAATGTCCTTTCCAGCTTTAAATCTGATTCTAACACCAAATAATATAAAATTTTCAAATCACTTATTCTGAGTTTTTGTAGTACCTTATGTGAATCATGCTTTGGATTGGTTTTTCATCTGTTTTTATACCAAGTTGACTTACATAATTATAGATTTGCTTTTCTTAACCTAAAATTATCATTAATTTACATTTGCTGAGACCCCAAGAAGGAGATAAATGGAGAATTGTGAAATTTCCCTCCTGGGATTCAGGGGAAGGCAACCAGGGATTGAAATTGCTATTAAAACTGGACACATAGTATGTGCCCATCAAGTGGGTGAGTAAGAGCTGAACATATTGTGATAAATGAAGGTAATGGAATATTATTGTTCCCCAATAAATATGAAGAATTGAGAAAAACATGGGAAGATATATGAACTGACACAGAAGAAAGCAGAACCAAGAGAACACAAATGCAATGACCATAATAATGCTGCTGGGCTTTGTTGGTCATATAAAGAAATGCTAATGATTTGTGTGGGTTTATCTTATATACTGCAACTGCTAAAGCTGTTAATTATTTCAAGCAGTTTTTTAGTTAGTCTCTAGGGTTCTGTAGGTATACCATCATTATCATCTGCAAAGAGTCATAGTTTTGTTTCCTCATTGACTATTCTAATTTCTTTGATTTCTTTTTCTTCTCTTATTCCCATAGTTAACATTTAACATTTCTATTACTATATTGAATAATAGTAGTGATATTGCTTCATCTCTAATCTTATTGGGAAGGCTTCTAGCTTATCCCCATTATAGATAACATTTGCTGATAGTTTTAGATAAATATTACGTATTAAAGTAAGTTCAATTTATTCCTAAACACTTTAGTGTTTTTAATAGTGCTGTATTTTGTCAAAAGTCTTTTCAGCACTTATTGAGATAATCATATAATTTCTGCAGATTTTCTTATTGATATGGTCAATTATGTTTACAGTTTTCCTAATAGTGAACCAACCCTGCATTCTTGGTATAAATCTCACCTAGTCATAGTGTATAATTCTTGTGATATATTGCTATAATTCCCTCTTTGAGTTGATGACAATAAAGTTCAAGAGATGCCCATCACCCATCCTCCCATCTTCCTCTCAACTGTCATAAGTCTTTCGAACCTCTTCTTGTGAAATAATTTACCTTACTCTACCTCTCCCTTCCTTCTGCATCTGGTATACTCCTCTTTCTCATCCCTTAATTTTTTTATGTCATTCTCTCAAATTCACCTTATACTCGTACCTAGTTTACGTATATTCCTTCTAGCTATACTGTTAGTTGTACAATTTTTAAGGATTACAAGTATCATCTTCCCATGTAGAAGTAAACAGTTGGCTCTATTGAATCCCTTACGTTTTCTTTTCCCTTTTTACCTGTTTATGCTTCTCTTGAGTCTTGATACTAGAGGTCAAATTTATGGTTTACTTCTGGTCTTCCTATGAAATTATTGAAATCTTATTTCATTGAACGACCCTTTTTCCCCTTGATGCTTAATTTCACCAGTAAGTGATTTTCAGTTGTAGTCCCAGCTCCTTTGCCTTCCAGGATGTTGTGATCCATGACCTACAGTCTTTTAATGCTTCGGCTGCTAAGTCCTGTGTAATCTTGATTGGACTCCCCAATATTTGAATTCTTTCTGGCCACTTACAGTATTTTTTCCTTGACCTGATAGTTCTGAAATTTGCATTTAATGTTTCTTGGAGTTTTTATTTGGGGATCTCTTTCCTGAGGTGATCATTGCATTCTTTCAATGCCTATTATGCCCTCTGATTCCAGGATATCAGGCGGTTTTCTTTGATAATTTCTTGAAAGATGCTGTCCAGGTCCTCCTTTGGATTATGGCTTTCAGGTAGTCCAATGATTCTGGCATTGTTTCTCCTGGATCTATTTTCCAGGTCAGTTGTTTTTCCCAGGAGGTATTTTACATTTTCTTCTATTTTTTCATTTTTTTAACTTGTTTTGTTGATTCATGATGTCTCATAGAGTCATTAGCTTCCACTTACCCAATTCTAACTTTTAAAGAGTAGCTTTTCTTCAATTGGTTTTTGTACTTCCTTTTCTATTTGGCCAATTTACTTTTTAATTACTTTAATTTAATTACTTTAATTAATTAATTTAAATTTAATTTTAATTAATTAAGTAAAATTGAATTACTTTAATTAATTACTTAATTAAAAATTACTTGTTTTCTTTTTCCATGCTGTTGACTCTTTTTACACAATTCTCTCGCATCGCTCTCATTTCTTTCCCCACCTTTTCTTCTACCTCTCTTATATGATTTTTAAGTTCCTTTTTGAACTCTTCCATGAATTGTTTCTGGCACTGAAACCAATTCCTATTTTTGTTTGCGGCTTTGCCCATAGTTTTTTTTTTGACATCACTGTCCTTTTCTGAGTTTGTGTCTGGATGTTCCCTGTCACCATAATAACTTACTATGGTCAAATTCTTTCTTTGTTGTTTTTTACTCATCTTTTTTGTCCTTTATCCTTTCTTTTAGATTTGAGCTCTGTTCTTGGGGTGGAAGGGGTACTGTCTCAAGCTTCTTGTGCCAGGGGCTGCAGGCCCTGGCTGTTTAACTGGTGTTGCACTGATGTTGCCTTGAGGCCCCTGGAGGACCCTTGTGTCTGGTGCTGTGTTGAGGGGAGTGGGGTGGTGGGTGGCTGGCACTGCTGGAGGCTGTAGGGGCCTGGCAGTATACCTGTTGCTGAGTCAGCATCCTAATAGTGGTGGTGTCTGGCATATGCTGAGGCTAGTGGGATGTTTCTGCATTTCCCTCAGGATACACTGAAGCTCGTGGAGGTTGGGCCATGGTTGCCTGTTGCCCAGGCTATGCTGAAGCACATGGAGATCTCCTGCTGGAGGTTGCCTATTTGCCCAGGGCTAACCTGAAACACATGGTGGTTCTCAGAGCTGGGGTCTGCCCATTCCGCTGGTTATGTTGAGGCACATAAGGTATCCTGGTGTTGGCGTTTACCAACCAACCTTGCTCTACCACACTGGAGCTCAGACCTTCTGCTGGTTTGCTGAAGTGGGGCTTGCTGGAATGCTTCCTGTCCTGGACTGTGCTCCCTTTTTACCTGAGTAAAACTTTCCTTTCGATCTTCCAAGTTTCTTGGACTCAAAGATTATTTCACCCCATCTTTTTGCTGTTTCTGCTGTTCCAGGATTTGTTTTGGGGTTCAACCTTATGGTTGTTTGGAGGTGAATATGGGACAGTTATGGTGATTTACTGCTTACTCCACCATCTTGACTGCCCTTACCCAGTTCTATTGTTAGTCTTTCTTAAATAAGAAAAATACACATTTCTGTCAGCGCTTCCAAAAAATTTTGGTTCCCATTCATGCTAAAAGCGCCTACCTGGAAGCACATGGTCCTCGGGGGTAGTGAATGTCCTGCCTAATGGTATTCTATTCTTGATGTCAGAGTCCTTGTCGACAATCGTCAAAATGAACCATTTTCCACTGGCCACTCCAAACATGGCATCGTTCTCCCATCATTATCCCCATTGATGATATAAAAAAAGTCCAACATGGCCAGGGTGTATTTAAGGGTATAAGGTCACGCCATATCCCTCTGAGCCATAGAATCAAGGGTTAAAGAGCTGTGTTCAGAAGGACCTAAAAGATGTTTTGAATCATCCAGACCTCTCTGGGTCAGGGTGCTTCAGGCAGAGTGATGTCATGCAAGAAAATTCCCCATTTGAATTCTGGGGATCCCCTTCTGTGCCTTGAAAGAGGGAGCAAAACTTAATTTCCTCTCTGAAGGTCACGTGGGCAATTTTCCAGTTATAGTCTTGATCTCCTGGGGGCAGAAAAAGAAACAATGGGAAAACAGTTAAATACATTCACCCTGTTACTTTTTATTTAAATAATTTTTATTTTAATAAGTCATTTTAAGTAACTTTCATTTTATCTATTACATGTAATGTTTATTTTTATTCAAGTAATCTGTCTAATCTCAAAATTTCAACTCTCATTTAATCCCATAATCTGTCCTGAATCTGGGTATCCAGCTTTCTGTTTCTTCCCCTCACTCGGCATTTAATGGATGAAGGTTCAAACAGAACTGTTAAACAGGGATAAGAATGAATAGAAAAGTACTGATTAAGTGCTTACCATGTAAAAAGCTTAGTCAGTTAGAATTTGTTCAATTGTTACTCTGTCTTTCATCCTCAAAGAGGACCAATGGCGTTACAAGGTAATGTCTTGACTTGAAGTAGGAGTGGATTTGAGTGAGGCAGAACTGCTCACAGTCATCAGCCTCATTCTCTCCTCCAGAGTCATCCGAGTCCAGTGGTAGGTCAAAAGTCAAAACAACTGGTGATGGCCCAGGATGCAGTGAGATACCTTAGCCTTTTCAAATTAAGGTCTTTCCCAGGTCTCGGTTTGTCTGAGGCAATGCTCATTCAATGACTAGGAGAAGGTTGGGCTTGTGGACCTCTCAGGTCATTCAACTCTGCCATCCTTAGTAAAATGAGGAGGTTGGACTGGGGGACCTCTGAGGTCCCTTCTAGCTTTAGGTCTATGATCCTATGATAATCTTCTTCATAAGATGAGCCAATCTTGGAAGACAAGGAAACAGGGAAAATTAATCTACCTCAAATGGATAATCAATTAACAAGCATCTACTTAATTCCAACTATATGCTGGATAATGGGAAAATACAATAAAAAATGAAACCATCCCTTTCTCCAAAGGCGTTACAATCTTGATAACATCAGGGAAAGAAGAAATCCCCTGAAGCTCCTCTTCCCCAATGGAAATCTTTCTTTACTCACCAAAATCCCATCTAGGAAGGTAGGTGGCACACTAGATAGAGCCCTGGACCCAAAGTCAGGAAGACCTGAGTTCAAACATGACCTCAGATCCTTAATAGCTATGTGACCTTAGGCATGTCACTTCACCTCTACCTTAGTTTCCTCATCTGTAAAATGGGAATAATAATAATAATAGCACCTACCTCCCAGGGTTGTGAGGATTAAAATATCATAATTGAGTATAAAATATCATTAAAATAACATAATAATTATAAAAACACTTGGCGCAGTACCTGGCCTAAAAATGTAGTTCTTGTTGCTATGCTATTGTTATAAAAACTGTTAAGCATTCATTTGGATTCATTAGTGTTTTAAAAGATTAAATTTCAGATCACGTTGCCAGAGTTAATCCTATTGATCATTCACACTTTAGTGTGAATAAGTTCAAGATTTCTTGTCTCTTTTCCACAAGTGGAAATAGGATTTTTGATTAAAGGAGTCAATATTTATATGCCTGTGCATATATGTCTATTTGAGTGTATATATGTAGACAAGTTACTTGGTACACAGGGGATATAGGAGAGAGCTAATATTTACACCCAGGGTGTAAATCCAGGTCCTCTGATGCCAAATTCTAAGTTCTTTCCACCATCCCAGGAATCTTCTTACCTTCTTCAACATTAAAAACAAAAATCCTGAACTTAACAAATACTCATTAATATGAGCATTTCCACCTAAGTAGTGAAAAAAAAACAGGATTGTAGATAAAACTACAGCTGTGATTATGCGTGGCCTGCTTTTTTCCTTTATGTCTCTAAGTTCTACCTGAAAATTAACAAAACTGTCCTGCTTGTTTGTGATTCCCTGGGCTGTTTTCTAATTTTGGTCACGTTGGTACCAAAATGGGATATTTCAGCAACAAGCATCCCTAAACGGGCCTTTTTGGGGGAGGAGTATTAGGCCACTAGAGGTCGGTATGAGGATATTAGAGGGGTAAAGTCAAGCAATTAAGGGAGATAAAAAGGCACCAAAACCAAAGTATTCTGCTTTAAAACCAGTTCCCTGAGGGAAATGGGAAATCTTATGTCCTCTTCACAAGCACAACAATTTTGTTGTTGAGTTGTTTCTAACTCCCCATGATTCCATTTGGGGTTTTCTTGGTGAAAAAACTGGAGCAGTTCGCCATTTCCTTTTCCAGTTCATTTGACAAGAGAGGAACTGAGGCAAACAGGGTGAAGTAAATTCCCAGGGTCACACAGCCAGTAAGTGTCTGAGGCCAGATTTGAACTCAGGTCATTCTGACTACAGGGCTGGTGCTCTATACACTGTGCTACCTAATTGCCCTAACCACAACAATAGATAGGTGCTATGATGCTCATCCTCATTTTACAGATGAAGAAACTAGGACTAAGGGAAGTTAAACTACTTGTCTGAAGGGTCATACGGCCAGGAAGCAGCTGAAGGAGATGCTATACCATACTGTTGCTATAAAATCAGTATGCTAATTATTGTTGCTATAATATATGATATAATGTGGTGTAATGTAATATAATGTAATACAATATAGTACAATAAATATAATACAACGATACAATACAATATAATGTAATATAATACAATACAACATAATACAACATAACATAACACAACACAATACAATATAACATAACATAACACAACACAACACGATGCAACATAACATAACACAATACAATATAACATAACATAACACAACACAACACAACACAACATAACATAACATAATATTATATAATATAACATAACGTAACAAAACATAATATAATACAATACAATATAATGCAATACAATATAATACAATACAGTATAACATAGTACTGAATTGTATTGTATTATATAATAATATATAATATAATGTTGCCTCTTGGTTGTTAAAGAAAGATAAACTGTATTTTGATGCCTTGATGGGTATGCATTAATGTACCAACCCTACAATAAAAGCAAAAGATAACTGGGAAAACAAATCCACAAAGAATACATTCAATCAAGACTAAAGAAGGCAGATAGATAGGTACATACACCCATGTATCTTCCTATATGTGGATCTAGGATTGGAGGAAGAGAATAGGCTGTATTGTACCTGGGAAACTATACAGCACTTTCAACATCCACAAGCTGTGTTGTCTTAGAGAAAAATCTGATCTCTTTAAAACAAATATTCTCCCAGTCACACTATGCCATATAATCATATAGTATAACGTCACATAATCATAGAACACCACAATCTGCAAAGAATTAAAATTATGACAGTCTCAAAAGATGGCAGAGAGCTATATGCTAGGCCTAAGGAAGTCGTAATGTACTCCCATGGAAATGTTTAAAATGTACATGAAATAGTATAACAGACATCATTCAGGAAATGTAGGATTAGAAAAGGAAATAGACCAGCAATATGGCAAAAATTAGGAAGGAAAACGGACAGACCATTGTATTTTTCTGTTCTAGGTACAGGGAATGAAATTCCCAGTCTGGGAGGAGAAAAAAGACAAGCCAAATTTCTAAGCTTGTTTCTTGGAGGCCCATGGCCTAAAGGGATGGGAAGGTGATCCTCTTAGCATGTGGTATCAACTCTTGTGAATGAAGGAGTTCTTCACTCTTAGTTGGAAATATAGGAGAAAAGGACAGACTGGGTTCACTCAGATAGTTGTAAAGATGCCAATGGTTCTGGCTTTGTAGCCAATGGCAAATGGCTGCTCCCAATCACATGGTAGGTCAACTCAAGTGTCTATAAATGTGCCACATCTCTGATATCCCTGAAGTAGGCCTCTTTGCATATTCCAAATAGGTGGATTTTAAGTGATCATGAATCAATGCCCTGTTACACTAACAAACAGGGATATGCAAGATAGATATAAAAGAGATAGAGGGTGATTTTGAGAGCAAGGGCTTCATGAAGAGGATGAATTTGAACTTCCTTCCTTGAAGAAAGCAGGGATTCCAACATAAGTGAGGAAATTTTGCATTTTAACTTGAGCCTTCTTGACTAATGCTATCATCCCTCTTGAACCAGACGACGAGTCCATCTAAGAGGCCTCCCGTCATCTTGTAGTAGAACTGGAGACACTGCTGCTTCCTCTTAGAATAAAGAATGCTCGACTCCAGAAGAGCAGCTTCTTCTGTCTTCCCAGAACTAGTGTTGAAGTACATGAAGCAGCCTGCCTCTAACAAGGGAACCGAACAATGCTTTATCCCAGGTCCTTCCACTCTGGGCTCTATTTACACAGCTAAAGTTAAAGGCAGGGTCAGGGCAAAAAATCAAAAGAAGGATGAAAAGGCAAGATGTTCACCAAGCATCCTCCCAACAGGTATTGGTGAACGGGGACAGAATTTGTTGTCTTGCTAAATCTGCCATTTTATTTCACTATGAAAATATGGCCTCCATTTCCTATGTTCTCCTGTCTGTTGATGAAGCAGATGCGCTCTGTTGTTTCTTGTTGTTCAGTCATTTCACTTGTGTACAGCTCTCCATGACCCCATCTGGGGTTATCTTGGCAAAGATACTGAAGACATTTCCTTCTCCAGCTCATTTTACAGATGAGAAAAGTGAGTCAATGGGGTTACGTGACTTGCTCAGGGTCACACAACTAGTAAGTGTCCAAGGCTGGATTTGAAATCAGGAAGATGAGTCTTCCTGACACCAGATCTGGCATTCTATCCACTGTAACACCTTATCTGCCCCGCTTGTTACATCCTACTGAATATTATGTACAGGCAGAATCATGGAATGTGTTTCCCTTAGGGTCAACATCTCACCTTGCATACGGCAACCTTAAAAAAAATGTTTAGGGAATTTTTGTTGGGAAAAACACACTTTATGATGAAACACTTCCTAATAATGAGAGCCATCTAAAAGTGCAATGGTCTGCCCTTGGAAGGTAGCCAATTCTCCCTTACTGGAAAGTCTTCAAACAGATGTTGGATGGACGTTTGTTAGAGAGGCTAGATGAAGGTTCCTATCAAGGCATAGGTTCAACTAGATGGCCTCTGAGGTCCCTTCCGACCCTGAGAGTCTATAAGTTACAGACCTCAAAAGGAAATACCAGGTCAGCAAGTCCAGCTTCCTCATTTTACAGATAAGAGAGCTGACGTCCTGAAAAATTAAGTGATTTGGAAAAGGTCACATATTCAATTTGAACCCAGTTTCTCTGATTCCAAATCCAGCTCTCTTTTTACTGTGTCCTGTTGTGTGCATCCCCTTCACACAAGGAAATAGATATATTCGGGCAAAATCTGCAGTAATCAAATTTATGTGATGCAAATCCCATTTTCCCTTCAATTTCTGGTATGAAATCATGTGTGTGTGTGTGTGTGTGTGAGATTATGCATATACATACATACATACATATACACATATATATACACGTGTGTGTGTGTGTGTGTGTGTGTAGCAGTGAATAGAGCGCTGGGTCCAGAATAAGGAAGACTTATCTTCTTGAGTTCAAATCTGACCTCAAACACTTACTAGCTTTGTGACCCTGGGCAAGTCATTTAACCCTATTTGCCTCTGTTGCCTCATCTGTAAAATGAAATGGAGGAGGAAATGCCAAGCCACTCCAGGATCTTTTCCAAGAAAACCCCAAATGGGGTCAGGTAGAGTTGGATGCAACTGAAAAAGACTCAACAGCATCCACAAAATATATACATAATGTACATACATACATGTATGTATATGTATGTATAGATGTGTATGCATATGTATACACACATCTATGTATGCATGTATTTATGATGCATGGCCAGGAAAGTTTAGCTACCCAAGGTATTATCTGAATTGAAGGACTCAAGAGTTCCAATAGGGACATTCACTGTGATAGGATTCACTTGCCTCTATTCCAGGTGCTGCTTCATCAGGGATGTTGTGAGCACGGGACTGTGAGATTCGAATGACATAAAAGATATAAACCACATCACAAACCTTAAACCACTATATAAATGCCAATTGTTGTTGTGGTTGTTGTTGTTGTTGGCCTACAGTCACCAGGAGTCTAGCCTAATGGTAACCTTTTCTGAGCCTTCTACTACACTCCTGAGTTCAAGCAATGTTTATAGAAAAATAGAGGAGTGTGCTGGTCAATATTAAACAACTGGATTCCCCAGGGGGAAAAAGCCACAAGCTTTATTACAACACGGCCAATTTAAGGCTCTTTTCGTACACAAATTGTCATTATAACTACATTATTCAAGATATCTTTAGTGTTGCAAGACTCACACGGTAAACACAATTAATTCCTACTTCTGTTCTGTAAGGTACATCCAGTGGAAAATAAAAAGGCATTAACAATTACTTCATTTAAGAAGATATGTAGATAACAGGAATGAACACTGACATGCTACAATAATTTGATGACAGCTATGACAATTTAATTGGTATTCCTCTTTGAAGGGGACAAACTTATTACATAAAAGTGTTTTCAACGCACAGTTACACACACACACATATGTGTGTATGTATATGTATTGTGTATATGTATATGTAGGTGTGTTGTGTGTGTGTGTGTGTGTGTGTACTGTCACATCACAATAGCTGTGTTAAAGACAGATTAGGTATACAAAGCACAAGAACTTCAGTAATCAAGTGCAACTCTAAGAAATACTGAATGAAGTTTGGCATTTGACCAGTGGATCATACTTTCAAGGCATTCAATTAGCTAACTTTTCTCAGTTTTCTAAGCTAAAGGCAATCACTGGTAGGCTGTTTACTGATATCCCCTTTATGTTTTCTGGGAAGGTATGGTAGGAGGCAAAAACCTAACACTATTCCAACCAATGATACTGCAGAAATGGAAGCTACTTCCAGGTGGCTTTGAGAAAGGTCTTCCTTTAAGTGAAACTACTACATCACCTCCCAATTTCCCTCCAAGCATTGAACCATTCTTAATATGAACCAAGCCATTTACTTGCCACTCATGTTTAATACCCATAAATTTCTTTTTAATGGCATCTATCGAATTAGTACAAATCATCACACTTTTTCAAAGTGTACATTTAGGAGCCCAGGATATAAATACTAGGTCTTTTTTCTCAGCCTCTTTTGTCTCTTATGTGGCATCATACAGAGCATGCCTTCAATGATCAGAGGTAAGAACTTCACTAATGACATGTGGGGGTCCTTTACAGTATCACCAGTGTCACCCACGAAGATCTGGTTTGCTTCCTTTATGATTATTTGTTTTTAGTCATGACTTAAACAAAAGAGAACTGTTGTCTTTCTTTTCTTGATCTCTTCTTGTGTAGAAGATTTCCTTACCTTCATGTCATTAAAAACTTTGATTACTTCATCATTCACAGTTACTCCAGATGCTATGGTTTCCTGGATGGTAAAGGCTGTGGAAGTAAGTTCTCACTCAGCCCTCACTCCCTCTCTGGAGAGAGCTATACACACACTTATATGTTTAGTCTGCATTAACATTATCTTAAGTCTAGACAATCAACAAAACAATAAATCAAGCCCCGATTTATAAAATTTTCACATTTCTGAGATGTAAATGCTCCCACTGAAAAATTTAAGAATGAAGGGAGCCACGTTTAGGGTTCCAGTTCAGCCCTTGCTTAAGAGGACCCTTTATTGTTGCTGTTCTTAAGTCATTTCAGTCATATCTGATTCTTCATGACCCCATTTGGGGTTTTCTTGGCAAAGATACTAGAGTGATTTGCCATTTCCTTCTCCAGCTCATTTTACAGATGAGGAGCTGAGGTTTAAGTGACTTGCCCAGGGTAGCACAGTTAATAAGTATCTGAGGCTGGATTTGAACCCATAAAGATGAACCTTCCTGATTCCAAACCCAGTGTTCTATCCACTATACCACCTAGGTGCTGTCACATAGAAATAAAGTAATTTAGTTTAGTTTAATTTAGTTCAGATTTCAGTTTTCTTATCTGTCAAGGGATGAGTCCACATGAATTTCATTGTCTCTTTCAGCTTTATATGCTATGATTTTATGCAACCGTCCTAAAAGAAGCTAATGTCTTACCATAACAAGTTGTTGTAATGCCTTCTTCCTAAGAAGAATATGATGGAGAAATAAAATATAACAAACTCTTTAAGGATTGAGAAAGCAGATGATCTCATCCACTGTTGTAAAAACTCTGTTGTTCTTGGAAAAGAGACACCTACAGCTTTATTTAAATGATTAACTTAACCTTGCTGTCCAAAAGCATTTGGTCACCTTCCCTTCTTTCTGCCCTTGAAAGGGAAATGTTTTCTCATTCCAGTAACAAACCCTGCCAGCTGCCCAGAAAAGTCCCCCACAAATCCCTTTTCCTCCATTGCCTGATTTCCGGTTTGTCTACTCTTTCCTCTTCTGTAAAAAGTATTACTCTTCCTACATGAAATCCATCAGAATGACAAAGATGATTTTTTTAAAGTGACAATTTTTGGAGAGGGTACGGAAGAAAGAACAGGCATATTAATGTACTGTGAGATGATCCAGTCATTCTGGAAAGCAATTTGAAACTATAACCAGAAAGTCACCAAGCTTTGACCCAGAAATACCACTACTAGGCACTTACCTGGTAGTAGTACTTTTTGTTGTAGAAATCAACTGGGAACACAAAATCGATGCTGATCAGCTGGAGAATGTCTGAGCAAATTGTGTTATATGAAGTTAATGGTCATCGTGGCTCCCTAAGAAATGATAAAAGGGACAGATTTGAAGAAAACTAATAATTTTGTATAAACAGTAAAGTAAGCAGAATCAAGTGAATGCTTTATACAGTGATTATCATGTTGTAAAGAAAAATCATGTTGAAACACAATTCTGATGAATGAAAAACTAACATAACTCCAGAAAACTGCTGCTGGAGTATTCTTCCCACCTCTTATCAGAGAGGCGTTGGGCTATAGGTATAGAATGAGACATACATATTCAGAAACAACCAAATAATTTGTTCATTTGTTTTGTTTGGCTATACTTATTTGTTACAAGGGTAGTAAATTTATTGAGGGGGCATGTGCAAAGGGGTAATGATAGCAATAGAATAAGGAAAAAAATAAAATAATAAACAAAATGTTTTAAATATTTACAGAAGAGCAGAAGGAAGTTGAGAAGGAGACAGATAGCGGGTAGTATAGATACTACAGTATTAAATATATACATAATATATATGTATTAAATATAACATATTAAATAATCTATATTTTACACAGGTTCAAGGTTTGATATACTTCTACTCTTCTTGGTGTAAGATAATGTTCCTTTTAAAAATATTTTGGAAACTTATAATAAGATGCTTAGTATACATGTATGTATATACAAAAGTATGTATGTTTCTGTGTACATGTATATATCTACATGTATACATAGTACATATAATGCTTTCTTGGGATAGTCAAAATAAATCCAGTAAATAGCCTTAGTGTCCCTTTAATTTAATTTGTTTATCTTATTCCTCTGACCTTTGCAGTGTCCAACCAGACTGTGATCTCTCATGAACCCAGTCAGCAGCATCTCTGGTGCCCTGGATCATGCCATAAATGTTTTGCTTCTCAAAAGCACACTGGTTCAGAAGGGTATGTGCTGCCACCAGAAAGAATTTATGTTACATCGACTCATGGTAGAAAAGATCAAGGTGTCCCATTCCTAGAGGCTATTAACTTCTAGACAGCAAATAATGCCATATACATTTATTTATCACTTTAAGGTTTACAAAGCCCTAACAACCCTGTGAGGTAGGTTATGCAAGAATTCTTACATCCTATTTTACATGGAAGGAGGTGGAGACATTTGCTGAGGCTAGATTTCAAATTCAGGAATCCTGACTCCAAGTTCCTCACTGTCCTAATTTCATTCTAGACTAACATGGTGAGGCCTTTGATTCATAATGTGAGCTTCTACATTTACACCAAATTCTTGAGTCATCAGTTAAGTCCTAGGGGCTATCTATTTGTATTTGTTAGACCTGAGGGTATAGTGAATAGGCTTAGGTTTACTTTCCAGGAGCTGAATAGGGAATTAATAAAGTGCTATTAGGAAAGGCTTCATCTCAGAGACACAGACTGGATCAATTCTACTGTGTCTGGCCCTTTTCCGTTGAAGTTCCCTTCAAAGAGATGCAGAGGATAGGGGGATAGGATTCAAGTAGCTGTTGGAAATATAATTCACAGAGTAAAGGTGACATAGGGCAGCTAGGTGGAGCCATAGTGCACAGAGTGCTGGGCCTGAAGTCAGGAAGACTCATCTTCCTAAGTTCAAATCTGGCCTCAGACAATTATTAGCTGTGTGATTCTGGTTAATTCAGTTCACTCTGTTTGCCTCAGTTTCCTCACTTGTAAAATGAGCTGGAGAAGGAAATGGCAAACCATGCCAGTATTTTTGCCTAGAAAACTCCAAATGGGGTCACAAAGACTCAGACGTGACTGAAAAGACAAAACAAAAAAAGTGATAGAATGAAATATATGTCCCACTAAAAAAATCATTTCCTTCAGCACCACTGTAACTCACTGCAGTTGTGCACGCGATTAAGACTCCGTAAGTCAATGATGTTAAAATCAAGGTTCTGTCCAATGAGGTCATCGAATGCTGAGATCTTCACTATGGCTGTGGGCACACTTGCATCCCTGTTAAGGGGGTGTTGAGTTTAGTTATGAAGCTGTCATCATATGTATTAACATTGTGCTCATACCCTGTCAAGGAGACTAGAATGCAAGTTCTTAGTTTTATCTTTTATCTCCACACCTTGTACCATCCTTAATAATGCTTGCTGAATTAAACTGAGAGAAGAAGCTATTCTTGGAAGATGTACATTTAGTTTTCTTACAATGAATTGTCTTTTGGGGGGGCAGGAAATTGGGGTTAAGTGACTTGCCCAGGGTCATACAGCTGGTAAGTGTAGAGTGTCTGAAGCTGGACTGGAACTCAGGTCCTCCTGACTCTGGGGCTGGTGCTTTATCCACTACACTGCCTAGCTACCCCAATGAATTGTCTTTTAATAAGTCACAGGAAAGTATCTGCTGCTATGAGTTATTGAAAGGAAACAGAAGCCAAGATTGTAGAGTAGAAGCAGGAACCTGCTTGAGCTCTCCCACCAAATCTCTCAAGATACCTGTAAAAAATGACTCTAGGAGCCTCAGATACTTGACACATTTACTAGTTCTGTGACCTTGGGCAAGTCACTTAACCCCAATTGCCCTGCCTTCCCCCTCCAAAAAAAAAGACTCCAAACAAATTCTAGAATGGCAGAAGCCACAAAATAACAGAGTGAAACGGGTTTCCAGCCCAAGACAATCTGGAAGGTGGACAGGAAGGGTCTATTGCACAGAATGCAGCCCAGTGTGGGCCGTGCCAGTTCAGACTGGACTGGAGCAGGCCTCAGGACATTGAATCATTGGCAGCTGTGGCAGTTTCCAGACTTCTCAACCCACAAACCCCAAAGACAGCTTCAAAGGTCAGTGGAAAAGCTCTTGCACTTGGGTGAGAGAGGAGAGTGGTCTGGCCACAGCCACAGTCCCAGCCCTAGCCCAGGGTGGCAGCAGCTACTCTGCTTGCTGCTTCTGGAGTTCTCAGCCTACAGACAGTGGGAGAACCAAGCAGCTGATCTGGGTCTCAGTCCTAGGTGGAGGTCCTGGGTTGAGGAGGAGCCCTGGAATGCTGGAGCTAGTGGTGGCTGTGGAAAGGAAACCCTCCTCACAATTCCAGGGCAGAAAAGAGTGTTCGTGGTTGCTCATGGACAAGAGCACAGGCCAGCAGAGGAGTAAACACTTCTCTTTTGATCATACCACTTTGGAGGGACTGAGAATTTACCAGTCCCTAGAGATATCTCTGAAAACAGCTCCACAAAACCCCTGAAACTTGGGGCAGTACACCCTCCTCTTAACAAAGAGCTCAAAAGTCAAATAATTGGCTGGGAAAATGAACAAATGAATGAAAAAGAATAAGACTATAGAAGGTTACTTTCTTGGTGAAAAGATGTTTTCTTACTTTTCTTACTTTCTGCCTTCCTTGTTGGCAAGGAAGATCAAAGCATACAACCAGAGGAAGAGCAAGGTCAAGGTTCCTGCATCCAAAGCCTCCAAGAAAAATATGAAATGGTCTCAGGCCATGGAACAGTTCAAAAATGATTTGGAAAAGCAAGTAAGAGAAGTAGAGGAAAATTTGGGAAGGGAAATGAGAGCAATGCAAGAAAATCATGAAAAACAAGTCAACAGCTTGCTAAAGGAGACCCCAAAAATGCTGAAGAAAATAACACCTTTAAAAATAGACTAACCCAAATGGCAAAAGAGCTCCAAAAAGTCAATGAGAAAAAGAATGACTTACAAAGCAGAATTGACCAAACGGAAAAGGAGGTCCAAAAGGTCACTGAATAAAATAAGTCCTTAAAAATTAGAATGGAGGAAATGGAAGCTAATGACTTTATGAGAAATGAAGAAATTATAAAACAAAATCAAAAGAATGAAAAAATAGAAAACAATATGAAATATCTTATTGGAAAAACCACTGACCTGGAAAACAGATCTAGGAGAGATAACTTTAAAAATATTGATCTACCCGAAAACATGATCAGAAAAAGAACCTAGACATCATCTTTCAAGAAGTTATCATGGAAAACTGCCCTGGTATTCTATAACCGGAGGGTAAAATAGAAATTGAAAGAATTCACCAATCACCTCCTGAAAGAGATCCCAAAAGGAAAACTCCTAGGAATATTGTAGCTAAATTTCAGAGTTCTTAGGTCAAAGAGAAACTATTACAAGCATCCAGAAAGAAACAATTCAAGTATCGTGGAAATACAATCAGGATAACACAAAATTTAGCAGCTTCTACGCTAAGGGATCAGAGGACTTGGAATATGATATTCCACAGGTCAAAGGAGGTAGGATTAAAACCAAGAATCACCTATCAAGCAAAACTGAGCATAATACTTCAGGCGAAAAAATGGAATTTCAATGAGATAGAGGACTTCCAAGCATTCTTGTTGAAAAGACCAGAGCTGAATAGAAAATTTGACTTTCAAATACAAGAATCAAGAGAAACATGAAAAGGTAAACAGGAAAGAGAAGCCACAGGGGACTTATTTTTTTTTTAAATTTTTTTTTATTAACATCTTTAGTTTTCAGCATTAATTTTCACATGCGTTTGAATTACAGATTTTTCTCCCCATTTCCACCCCCCCACTCCAAGATGGCGTACACTCTGGTTGCCCCGTTCCCCAGTCTGCCCTCCTCTCTGTCCCCCCATTCCCCTTCCATCTCCCCCTCCCCCACTTTCTTGTAGGGCAAGATAAA
>JAQQSZ010000058.1:17222-41622 GCA_028646595.1 Phalanger gymnotis | reverse complement strand
AAAAAAAAAAGAATCACCTACCCAGCAAAACTAAGTATCATGCTCCAAGGCAAAATACAGATTTTCGATAAAATAGAGGAGGTTTAAGCTTTCTCAGTGAAAGACCAGAGCTGAAAAGAAAATTTGGCTTTGAAACACAAGAATCAAGAGAAGCTTGGAAAGGTAAACAAGAAAGAGAAATCATAAGGGAATTACTAAAGTTAAACTGTTTTATTTACATTACTTCATCGAAAGATGATGTGTACAATTCATGAGACCTCAGTATTGGAGTAGCTGAATGGAATATACATACATACATACATACATACATACATACACACACACACGCACAGGGTACAGGGTGAGTTGTATATGAAGGGATGCTATCTAAAAAAAGTCAAATTAAGGGATGAGAGAGAATTATGTGGAGAGAGGGAGAAAGGGAGAGATAGAATGAGATAAATTATCTTGCACAAAAGTTGCAAGAAAAAGCAGTTCTGCAGGAAGAGAAGAGGGGGCAGGTGAGGGGGAATGAGTGAATCTTGCTCTCATTGGATTTGACCTGAGGAGGTAATAACATACACACTCAATTCGGTATCTTACCTCACAAGAAAGAAGGAGGAAGGAGATAAAAAAGGGGGCAATATAGAAGGAAGAGCAGATAAGGGGAGGAGGTAAACAAAAGCAAATACTTTCAAAAAGAGACAGGGTCAATGGAGTAAAATGAATAAAGGGGGATAGGATAGGAAGGAGCAAAATATAGTTAGTCTTCCACAACATGAGTATTGTGAAAGCAGTTTACATAATGATACACCTGTGGCCAATGTTGAATTGCTTGCCTTCTTAGGGAGTATGGGTGGGGAGGGAAGAAGGGAGAGAATTTAGAATTCAAAGTTTTAAAAGCAAATGTTAAAAAAAGTTTTTGCTTACAACTATGAAACACAATACACAGGCAATGGGGCATAGGAATATATCTTGCCCTATAAGAAAGTAAGGGAAAAGAGGATGGGGCAGGGCAGTGGGGTGACAGAAGGGAAGGCTGACTGGGGAATGAGGCAACCAGAATATATACCACCTTGGAGTAGGAGGAGGGTAGAAATAGGGAGAAAATTTGTAATTCAAACGCTTGTGAAAATCAATGCTAAAAACTAAAAAATATATTAAATAAATAAATAAAAATAGACTAACCTAAATTTCAAAAGACATGTACAAAGGCAATAGGAAGAAGAATGACTTAAAAATCAGAACTGTCCAAATGGAAAAGGAGGTCCAAAAGCTCACTGAAGAAAATAATTCCTTAAAAATTAGAATGGAGAAAATAGAAGCCAATTACTTCATGTGAAATAAAGAAATTATAAAATGAAACCAAAAATTGAAAAAAACTAGAAGTCAATGTGAAATGGCTCATTGCAAAAACCACTGAACTGGATGATAGATCCAGGAGAGATAATTAAAAAATTATTAGACCATTTGAATGCCACAATCAAAAACTCTTTCAAGAAATTATCTTTCAGGAAATTATCAAGGAAAATTACCCTGATATTCCAGAACATGAAGGAAAATGGATATTGAAAGAATCCACTCATCACCTCCTGAAAAAAGAAAAACTCCTAGGAATATTGTAGCTAAATTCCAGCCTTTGCAAGTCAAGGATAAAATATTGCAACCAGCAGAAGCCATCAATTCACATATTGTGGAAACACAATCAAGATAACACAAGATGTAATTGCTTCTGCATTAAGCGATTGCAATGTTTGGAAAATGATGCTCCAGAGGTCAGAGGTGTTAGGATTAAAAACAATAATTACCTACTGTGGTGCTAATCACTATTAAAGATCCCCTGTATTTAATAGGCCTCAGGTGTAGCTTGTTTGGGAAGCTTGGGAAGCTTGATTAGGGGAGGCTTGTTTGTAGGCAGGGCCCATATCCTTTCTAATTATGCGCTCAGGTCTAGGGTCACACTCTTTTCTTAACTAGATGTTAAGTCCCAGAGACTTAAACATGGTATATATGCCCTGCTGGTAGCCATTAATCTCAGACTAGAGAGCTGTGGGAAGAAGATGCAGAGCAGAGAGAGCTGCAGAAAAGACAGAACTGTGAGAGAAGGGAGATCTGTGAGAGACTGGGAATGGGAAGAGAAGCAGAGACAGAGAGGGAGAACTTCAATGTTTTTCAGAACTGTGGGAGGACAGGACAAAGGCAAGCACACAGGATTCATGAGTGAGTGTTTACAGGAAGGCCCTAGCAGAGGGGAAGGTTACAAGATGTCTTGGTTCCTTCCTGTGATATTGTGATTTAATTTCTTTGCTGTTGCATTGAGGTGGACTTGCTAGTTTTGTGATACAATTACTGCTATGCTGAATTGGAGTTATTGGTTTGCTATTTGATCCTCTGGTGTCTGAATAAATGTTTTACTTCTTCTGCCTTCTATACAGAGAGTCTCTTATGCTTTGCGATACTGAATTATACTGGCATATTCATGGTCACCATAGATATTGTGAATCTTGCCTTAATGATACAGCTGCCCAGTAAAATTGAGTATAATACTTCAGGGAAAAATTGAATATTGAATGAAATAGAGGGCTTTCAAGCATTCTTGATGAAAAGACCACAGATGAATAAAAAATTTGCCCTTCAAGTACAAGACTCAAGAGAAGCATGAAAAAGGTAAACAGGAAAGAGAAATCATAAGGGACTTATTAAAGCTGAACAGTTTACATTCCTACATGGAATGATGATATTTGTAACTTATGAGACCTAAGTATTAGCGTAGTTTGAAAGAACATAAATATATATGTATATTATATATATGTATATATATAATATACATATATATGTATATGTACATATATTATATATACACACCCACATATATGTGAATATATATATATATATATATATATATATAGAGAGAGAGAGAGAGAGAGAGAGAGAGAGAGAGAGAGAGAGAAATACAAAGTACAGAGACAAATTGACAGAGGTGACAGAACCAGAAGGACAGGCAGAGACAGAAAGATAGAGACAGACAGACAGACAGAAAGACAGAGACGGAAAGAGACAGAGGCCAAGACAGAGACAGAGGTAGCAGGGTGAATTGAATATAAAATAATGATATCTGAAAAATAAAATTAAGGGGTGAGAGAAGAATCTACTGAGAGGAGAAAGGGAGAAGTAGAAGGGAGTAATTATTTCACATAATGGAGGAAAAGAAAAAGTTTTCAATGGAAGAGAAGGTGGGAAAGGTGAGAGGGAATGAGTGAACCTTACTCTCATCCAATTTGGCTAAGGAGGGAAAAACACACGTAGTCAATTGGGTATGAAAGTCTACCCTACCCTACAGGAAAGCAGGGGGAAAGGGGATAAGAGAGGGGAGAATGATAGAAGGGAGGGCAAATGGGAAGACAGGGTAATCACAAGCAAACACTTTTGAGAGGGATAGGGTCAAAGGAATAAATAGAATTAAAGGGAAGCCTTATATGGTAGAGGGAAGTATAGTTAGTCTTTTACAACATGACTGTTATGAGAAGTTTGGGACAGAGCTCCCTGAGCCCCAGAAGCAGACACCCACTTGACAAGCTAGGAGAAAAAAAATGCCATGAAAAAAACAGACCAAAAAGCCAAAGATTATTGATCCTTATTATGGAGACAGGGAACATCAAAATGCCAACTCAGAAGAGGATAGTATGGACATTATTCCCACATCTGAAACCTCAAAATGGAAGGTGAATGGATCTCGAGCCCAAAAAGCATTCCAGGAAGTACTCAAGGAGGACTTCAAAAGCCAAATTAGGGAGGTAAAATAAAAAATAGAAAAAATGGAAAATAATTCACTGATGAAAACAAATCTTTAAAAAGTAAAATTGTCACAATGGTTAAGGAGGTTGAGCATATAAATGGAGAGATTGTCTCATTGAAAAGTAAAATTAACCAAATGGAAAAGGAAGTACAGAAGCCAAATGAAGAAAACAACATTAAAATTAGAATTTGGCAAGTAGAAGCTAATGACTCTATGAAACATCGAGAATCAGCCAAACAAAATCTAAAGAATGAAAAAATAGAAGAAAACGTGAGATATCTTATTGAATAAAACAAACAAACAACTGACCTAGAAAACAGATCCAGGAGAGATAATCTAAGAAAGATTGGTCTACCTGAAAGCCATGACAAAAAAAAAAAAAAAGGATCCTGGACAGTAACTTCCAAGAAATCATCAAGGAAAATTTTCCCAAGGTCCTAGAACCAGAGGAGTATGGTAATTCATAATGGTAGTTTTTTGGGCCTTGCTTCCTGATTTGGAAAATATGTGGATATTTTTAACATTATTTTTTCTAGGCAAGTGATAAAGAGGAATCTGTTTGACTGTGGGCAGGAAGATTAACATTTTTATACTGCCTACCCTGTGCCAGGCACTATGCTAAACACTTTTAAAATATTATCTCATGTTCAGAACTTCCAGGAGCCAAGATGGTGAAGTAAGCAGTAAGTCACTGTAACTTCAAAGCAACCAAAAAATAGTGACCCAAAACAAACCCTAGAAGAGCAGAGCCAATGAGAAGATGGAGTGGAACAGTCTTTCAGCTCAGAATACTAGAAGGATTGGCAAGAAAATTTCAAATCACTGCAGTACAAGGGGAGCACAGTCCAGGACAAGAAGCATCCCAGAAAGCCAGGAGCAAACCCCACTTCAGCAAACCAGTGGGATAACACAAACCCCAATGTGGCACAGCAAACAAATGCTAACACCAGGATCCCCAAAATACCTTAGCATAGCCAGGGGAACCAGCATACACCAGCTTTGCACACCACTATGGGCTTCAGTGTAGCCCACAACAAGTAGGCATCCTCCAGGGGCCAGACTTCCACATACTAAAGTGTATCCCTGGGGGAGTGCAGAAAAACCCCACTTGGCATCAGCACAAACAAGACAATGAGAACACCAGCTCAACACCAGGTAAGCTGTCAGACATATACTGGTGCCAGAGGCACCAGTGCAAAAAGACAGTGACAAATCCCCTGGGCAACTGCATAAGAAGATTTGGATACTTCCTGAAGTGCTCCAGCACTAAAGCTAAACATTAAAAACCCTAAAATAGGTAAAAAAGATGAAACAAAAACAAACATTACTATAGAAAGTTACTAAGGTTTCAGAGAAGTTCAAAGCAAAAAATTGAAGGGACAGAGCCAATATGGTGGCATGAAAACAGCGTCTTACTGGAGCTCTCTCACAAATTGTGTCAGATACCTCTAAAAAGTGAATCTGAGCAGATTTGAGAGAGTTAGAATCCACTAGGTCACTCATTGTGGCAAATTTCCAATCCAGGCTAGTCTGCAGAGTCAACAGGAAGGATCTGTAGGCTGGGAGAGTGCCTAGTACCATACCACACCAAAGTAGAAGCAGCTGTGGAACTCACCCAGCAATGCAGGCTGGGAGAATCCTGGGAATGCAAAACTGGGGGCCCTCCACTGGACTCCCAGCCCAGTTCAGGAGTCTGTGGGATCTATGGGACACAGCAGGGCAGTGCCTACAGCTGTGAGAGCAACTACTCCTGAGGCTTACAGCCCACAGTTTAAAGACTTGAAACTTGCCTTGTTCAACTTCCAGGAGCTATGATGACCAGGTAAAACAGCTCTCATCTCTCCTTTCCTCACCCAGATAATACTCCTTTAAGAGAAACCCTGAAACAGAAGAGCTAGAAGTGGGGCTTCCGTACTTTAACGGTAGGAGTTCCTGAGCCCCAGCCCCAGGATAGAGCCAACAAGGATCAAGACCAGGAACCCAGAGGTGCCTCCCCAAAGACAGAGGAATTGGTAGACACCAGCATAGACAACTGATGAGACCACCAAGGCTATAGTGCAGACCTAGGGGAAGAGACTTCCAGCAGCCAGACAACTTGTTCCACACACCACATAAAAACAGAGGCCACCGCACACAAAACCAGTAACTAGGCCCACAGTTGCCAGCACAAAAACCTTGGAATAGAGCTCTCTGGGCCCTAGAAGCATAGATCCAAATTGAAAGCCAGGAAAAAGAAAAAAAAAACAACATGAAGAAGCAATCCAGAAAGCCAAGGACTATTGATTCTTGTTATGGAGACAGGAAGATCAAAATACCAATCCAGAAGAATACATCGTTGGCAGTACACCCACATCTGAAACCTCAAAAGGGAATGTAAACTGGTATCAAGCCCAAGAGGTATTTCTAGAAGAGGTCAAGGAAGATTTTTAATACCCAATTAGAGAGTTAAAAGAAAAAATGAAAAAAAAATTACTGATAAGATCAACATTTTAAAAAGTAAAATTGGCAAAACAGTAAAGGATATTCAGAATATAAATGGAGAAAATGTCTCACTGAAAAGTAAAAATCAACCAAATGGAAAAGGAGATAGAGAAGCTAAAGGAAGAAAACAATACATTAAAAATTAGAATTGGACAAGTAGAAGCTAATGACTGTATGAGGCATCGAGAATCAGTGAAATGATATCTAAAGAATGAAAAAATAGAAGAAAATGTGAAATAACTGCCCTGGAAAGTAGTTTCAGGAGAAACAATCTAAAAATTATTGGTCTACCAGAAAGTCATGATGAAAAAAAGAGCCTGGACAGTATCTTCCAAGAAATCATCAAAGGTAACTTCCCCAAGGTCCTAGAACCAGTGGGTAAAAAACTCATCAAAAGAATGTATCAATTACCCTCTGGAAGAGATTCCAAATTGAAAACTCCAAGGAATGTCGTAGCCAAATTCCAGAATTATCAGGTCAAGAAGAAAATACTGTAAGCAGCCAGAAATAAACAATTTAAATATTGCAGAACAACAGCTAGGATCACACAGGTTCTTGCAGTTTCCACTTTAAAAGACAGGAGGAACTGGAAAATGATATTCTGAAAGGCAAAGGAGCTTGGACTATAACCAAGGATAAACTACCCAGCAAAATTTAGCTTAATTTTTCAGGCAACGATATGGACATTCAATGAAATAAGGGAATTCCAAACCTTCCTGATGAGAACGCCAGAGCTCAATGGAAAATTTGATCTTCAAATACAAAACTCAAGAGAGACATAAAAAGGTAAATAGGGGGAAAAGGACCTTGTTATTCAATAAGGGCAGATTGTTCACATACTTATATAGGATTATATTGTTTAATGTATGTTTTTATATATATGTATATATATGTGTGTGTGTGTGTGCGCGCGTGTGTGTGTGTGAATCTTGGGAATCGTACAGTTATTATTATAATTGAAAGGAATATACATGGGCTGAGGGTGTCCATATAAAGTAAGTGATATGATAATAAAAAAAAATTAAGGGGTGTAAAGGGATGGTTCTGGGAGAAGAGTTAAGAAGGTGGTAGAAAAGAGTAATTTGCATCACAGACACAAAACTATATTACAGTATAGGGAAAGAAGGGAGGGAGAAGAGCCATGTTTGAGCTTTACTCTCATCAAATTTGGTACAAAGAGGGAATAGCATACTCTGATAAGTATAGAAATTAAACTTGTCCTACAGACCTTCTGCTGTGGCTGCCATTGGGGCTATGCACCGCAGCCATGGCCATCTGATACCCGATGGCCATGGGCCTCAACAAGGTCCACAAAGTTACCAAAAACATTTCGAAGATGCAACACTGCTACCACCATGGGCTCTTGACCAAACACACCAAGTTTGTAAGAGATATGATCTGAGAATTGTGTGGATTTGACCCTTATGGGAGGTGTGCTATGGAATTGTTAAAGGTCTCTAACAATAAGAGAGCCCTTAAGTTCATCAAAAAAAAAAAAGGGTGGGAACTCACATCTGGGCCAAGAGGAAGAGAGAGGAGCTCAGGAACGTCCTGCCTGCCATGAGGAAGGCTGCTGCCAAGAAGGACTAAACTGGACCCTGACAATCTTTCCCACTCACTCAATAAAGATTTGACAAATAAAATAAAACTTGTCTTACAGGCAGTAAGAGGGGAAAGGGTAAAGAAAAACAAGGAAGGTCAGAAGAGAGAGACGAAGTAGCAAGGAGCAAAGTATAGGATAAGGGAGGGGAATCAATAGGTAGGGCAAACTGAGGAAGGCAGTGGTCAAAAGCAAAACTCTTTTGATGACTGGAAGGGAGAAATGAAACCATGAATGGAGTGGGGGAATTGAATGGAAAAAAAGATGCCGATAGCAATCATAACCATGAATGTGAATGGGATAAACTCTCCCATAAAATGGAGGCAGATGACTTAATGAATTAAATACCATAATACCACATTATGTTGTTAATGAGAAATACATTTGAAACAGGGTCGAGGAAAAAGGCTGGAGTAGAATACATTGTGCTTCAGTTAAAGTAAAAAAAATAAAGCAGGTGCAGAAATACTAATCTCAGACAAAGCAAAAGCAAAGATAGATCAAATTAAAAGAGATAATGAAGGACACTATATCCTCCCAAAAGGCACCATAGACAATGAAGCAATATCATTACTTAACATCTATGCACCAAGTGGAACAGCATAGGATGTTTTAGAGGAAAAGATAAGAGAGTTACAAGAAGAAATAGAGAGCAAAACACTCTCTCTCTCTCTGAAGTTGATTAATCTAACTTCAAAATAAACAAGAATTTAAAGAGGTGAACAGAATTTTAGAAAAGGTAGATATGGTAGACCACTGGAGAAATGGGGATGAATGGGGATAAAAAAGGAATATAACTTTTTCTCAGCAGTACCTGGCAAATACTCAAAAACTGACCATGTACTAGGATATAAAAATCTCACAATCCAGTCCAGAAAAGCAGAAATACTCAATGCATCCTTTTCAGATCATGATGCAATGAAAATTGTTTGTAATAAAGAGCATGAAAAGATAAACTAAAAATTATATGGAAACTAAATAATCTAATCCTAAAGAATGAGTGGGTGAAAGAACAAATCATAAAAACAATTAATAACTTCATTCGGGAAAATTACAATAATGAGATAACATACAAAAACTAAGGAGATGAAGAAAAGCAGTTCTTAGGGGAAGTTTTATATCTCTAAATGCTTGCATGAATTAAACAGATAAAAAGGAGATCAATGAATCAGGAATGCAACTGAAAAAGCTAGAAAAACTGCAAACTGAAAACCCCAATTTAATACCAAATTAAAAATAATGAAAACCAAAGGAGCGATTAATAAAATTGAAATCAAGAAAACTATTGAACTAATAAATAAAACAAAGAGCTGGTGTTATGAAAATATAACAATAAAATTGATAATTCTTTGGTCAATTTGATTAAAAAAAACAAAGAAGAAAATCAAATTACCATTATCAACAATGAAAAGGATGAATTTATGTCCAATAAAAAGGAAATTAAAAGAATATTTAGGAATTATTTTGCCCAATTGTATGCCCATAAATTTGTCAAACTTAGGGAAATGGATCAATATTTACAAAAATATAAATTGTCAAGGTTCACAGAAGATAAACAAAATGCCTAAATAATCATGTCTAAGAAAGAGAAATTGAGCAAGCCATCAAAGAATTCCCTAGGAAAACATTGTAGACCAATTTCCCTAATGAATGTTGATGCAAAAATTTTAAATAAAATATTAGCATAAAGATTGAACCAACTTATCATGAGAATAATACACTATGAGCAGGTAGGATTTATTCCAGGAATGCCAAGCTAGTTCTATATTAAGAAAACTATTAGCATAATTGACCATATCAACAAAAAAAAACTAGAAGACACCATATGATTATATCAATAGAGGCACAAAAAGCTTTTGACAATATACAACACCCATTCCTATTGAAAACCCTAGAAAGCATAGGGATAAATTGAGTGTCCCTTAAATTTATAAGTACCTAAAACCATCAGTAGGCATTATACATGAAGGTGATAGGCTAGATGCATTCCCAATAAGATCAGGGGTGAAAGAAGGATGTCCATTATCACCAGTATTATTCAATTTAATACTAGCAAAGTTATCTTTATCAGTAAGAGAAGAAAAATAAATTGAAGGAATCAGAATAGGCAAAGACGAAACTGTTACCTTTTTTTGCAGAGGACATGATGATTCACTTAGAGAATCAAGTAAAAAAACTCCTCAAAAAAATAAACAACTTTACCAAACTTGCAGGATATAAAATAAACCCACATAAATCCTCAGCATTCTTCTTTGTTACTAACAAATGCCAACAGCAAGTGATAAAAAAAGAAATTCCATTTAAAATTACTGTAGGCAGTATAAGATACCTGACAAGACAAACTGAGGGCCTATATGATCACAATTACAAAATGCTTTTCACACAAATAAATTCAATTCTAAATAAATGGAAAAATATCAGTTGTTTATGGTTAGGCCATAAACATATAACATAAACATAAACATAGGCCAAGGTAATGTAATAAAAATGACAATTTTACCTAAATTAATTTACTTATTCAGTGCTATACCAATCAAACTACCATAAATTTGTTTTACTGAGCTGGATAAAGTAATAACAAAATTCATCAGGAAGAACAAAAGATACAGAATATCAAGGCAATTAATGAAAAAAAATGCTAGAGAAGGTGGCTTATCCATACCAGATATTTAACTGTATTATAAAGCAGCAATCAGCAGAACTACTTAGTACTGGCTAAGAAAGAGAGTTTCGGATCAGTGGAATAGGTTAGGTACACAAGCCACAGTAGTCAATGACTATAGCAATCTACTCTTTGATTAACCTAAAGAATTTAGCATCTGGGTTAAGAATTCACTATTTCACAAGAACTGCTGGGAAAATTGGAAAATAATATGGCAGGAACTGGGCATAGACAAATATCTTACACCATATATGAAAATAAAGTCAAAATGGGTTCATGATTCAAGAATAGAGGCTGATACTATAAGCAATTTGGGAGAACAAGGAACAGTTTACCTGTCTGACTTATGGGAAAGGGAAGAATTCATGACCCGATAAGAGATAGGCAGTGTTACAAAATGCAAAATGGATAATTTTGATTTTTTTAAATTGAAAAGTTTTTGGATAAACAAAGCCAATGCAACAAAGATTAGGAGGGAAGAAGAAAATTGGGAAAAAAAATCTTTACAATCAGCATCTCTAATAAAGGCCTCATATTTAAAATATATAGGTAATTGAGTCAAATTTGTAGGACTACAAGTCAATTCCCAATTGAGAAATGGTCAAATGATATGAATCGTCAGCTTTCAGAGGAAGAAATTAAAGGTACCTATAGTCTTATGAAAAAATGCTCTAAATCACTATTCATTTGAGAAATGCAAATCAAAACAACTCTTATGTACCGCATTTCTCCTGTCAGATTGGCTAACATGACAAAACAGGAAAATAATAAATGCTGGAGAAGATGTGGGAAAATTGGAACTTTGTTACATTGTTGGTGGAGTTGTGAATTGATCCAGCCATTCTGGAGAGCAATTTGGAACTATGCCCAAAAGGCTATAAAAATGTGCATACCCTTTGCCCAGCAATACCAATTCTAGGGCTATACCCCAAAGAGATCACACAAGTGGGAAATGGGCCGACATGTACACAAATATTTATAGCACCTTTTTTTTGTGGTGGCAAAGAATTGGAAATCAAGGAGATGCCCATCAATTGGAAAATGGCTAAACAAATTGTGGTATATGAATGTAATGAAATACTATTATTCAATGAGAAATAATGAATAGAACTAAGATTTCATAGTAATGGAAACTTGGAAAGTCTTACATGAACTGATGCTGAGTGAGGGGAGCAGAACCAGGAGATCATTATACACAGTTACAGACACACAGTATCTGTAAGGACTAACTTTGATAGACTTTACTCCTCTCATCAATGCATGGTTCAAAGACAGCGGCAAATGGCTCATGATGGAAAAAGCTATGCACATCCAGAGACAGAATTACAGAATCTGAATGCAGATTAAGGCAAATTTTTGCTCTCTTTTTTTTTCCTTTTTTTTTGGTTTAGTTTTCCTTTCTCATGATTCATTCCATTGGTTATAATTCTTCATTACAACTGGACTATTATGTAAATAAGTTCAATGTGAAGGTATATGTAGAACCTACATTGGATTACATGCTGGTTTGAAGAAAGGAGTGGGAGGGAGAGAAAATTTGGAACCCAAGGATGCCAAGATGGCAGAGTAAGCAATAGGTGGTTGTCCCTCTCCCATTCTTATCCCCATACATCCATAAAATAGTACCGTAGAAAAGATCCTGGAACAGCAAAGTCAGCAGAAAGATGAAATGGGGCAACATTTTGATCAGGAAGACTTAGAGGTGTAAAAACAATGTTACTAGCAGCTGCTGTAAGTGTGTAAGACCAATAACACCAGCACACAGGAAGGCTACTAACATATGTTCTTTGATCTGCTTTTCTAAGGAAAGCAACTTTAAGAGGTTTACAATCTCACTTTAATTAAACGTATGTATAACATTCACCTAGTTCAGGGGGAAAAGTCAGCACCTGAACTTCAGAGAAAACATAAACAGAAATTACAAAAGGAAACTATATAAACAGATCAAATAACATAGATCATCAGAAAGGACTTCCAGCTGTCTGTTCACAGCAATACATACGTGGTCACCAGATAGAAAAGCACTAATATCTGGGTTTTCAAAGCTGGGAGACTCCTTAACAGCTGCCCAGAGTCTTACACCAACACTCTTCCAATGAGTGAGCCCTAAGCAAAATGCTAACCTCGGAGTATACATATACTTCTTCAGCGTCAAAAAGTATCACAATCATTCCACTCAAAATCATGTGACCTAGGCTTCCTCCTGAATTAAGCAAGTCATCAAAGCTGCCTGATTCAATCAAAAACTCTTTGCTAAAACAAAGGCAAGACTCAATGGCTTTTAATTGCCTTAATGCTGAGAGGGACTCAAAAAACCAGCAACAAGTCCCACCTCATAAAATTATAGGTCTATATCACTTAAGTAAAAGGGGTACTCAGTCCAGAAAAAAGAGGCATCCCATCAAGCTGGTGGCAGGCTCCACCCTAGCAAACCAGCTAGAGATCCAGAGCCCCAGAGTGGTGTAGCAGGCAAATGCCAACACTAGGACTGCCCCCCCAAACACACACACACACACACACACACACACACACACACACACACCCCTTAGGAAAGCGAGGGCAATGAGCAGACTCCAGCTTTGAAAACCACCACATGTGCTGATGCAGCCCTGGGTACACAGGCATCTTCCAGCTGCAGGACATCCCTGTGCTTCAGTGCAGCCCTGGTTGGGTGGTATCCACCAGCAGCAAAATACTCATGCTTCAGTGTAGCCCTGGGAAGGGCAGAAAACCTCCACCTGCCCTAAGCACACTCCAGACACCAACTCAAGGACCCCAGCTCAGCACCAGGTAAATTGCTAGACACCTACAGCCTCCAGCAGCCAGTAACTGAGTCTCCAGCACAAGAAGGTTGGGACAGTGTTACCTGTGTTCTACCATTAGAGATCAACTTTAAAAGCCCAGAAATATGCAAATATTATGAGCAAGAAACAAAAACAAAACAAAAACAAGAAGAATATGGACCATAGAGAATGTTTTGATTGTCAGGAAAGACCAAAATACAAACTCAGAAGAGGATAGCACTGTCAATATACCTACCACAGAAACAACTAAGGGGAATATGAATGAGTCTGAAGCCCAAAAAGCCTTCTTGGAAGAACTCAAGAAGTATTTTTAGATGTCAAATAAGAGAAGTTGAAGAAAAATTGGGAAAAGAAATGAGAGGTAAGCAAAAGAGAGTCAATAGATTGGGAGGGTGGGCAGGAGGACAAAAATTGACTGAAGAAAACAGCTCTGTAAAAAGTCAAATTGCCTAAATGGAAAAGGAGACGCAAAAGCTAACTGAAGAAAATAATTTCTTAAAAATTGGATTTGGGGAAGTGGAGGTTAATGATGTTATGAGAGACATCAAGGATAAATCAAACAAAATCAAAAGTATCAAAAAGTAGAAGAAAATGCAAAATACTTCACTGAAAAACAACTGACCTAGAAAATAGATCCAGGAGAGAATTTAAGAATTATTAGAGTACCTTGAAAGCCATGATAAAAAAAGAGCTTGGACAGCATCTTTCAAAAAATTATCAAGAAAATTTTCCCTGAAGTTCTATAACGAGGGAGCAAGATAGTCATTGAAAGAATCCACAACAGCTCCTGAAAGAGATCCCAAAGTGGGACAGAGCAAAGATGGTGGAGTAAAATCAAGGATATACCCTAGCTCTCTCACAAATTCTTTCAGATTCGTCTAAAAGAGTGAATTTGAACAAATTTGAGAGAGATTGATTCCACTAGGAGACAGGGTGTGTCAGATTTCCAGGCCAGGAAAGGATTGAAGGTATATGGGAAGAATCTGTTACATCAGGATGGGAGAATTGAGACTCTTGAGCCCCAGTGGGGGTAGAGTTGGCAAGTGGCAACACCAGGACCCAAGGCATGCCTTTGCACAGGCAGGGGAATTGGCAGACGCCAGTGCAGATGATGGCTGAGGCCACCTGTGCTATAGTGCAGCCTTAGGGGAAGAAGAGACTTCCAGAAGCTCGACCACCCATCCCCCACACATCACACTGTGTGCTTCAGTGTAAACCTGGGGAAAAACAGAAAGACTTCACCAGGCTTAGATCCTTGGCACACATTATCCAGCTGCAGCTTGGCACCAGATGAACTGCTATAGCTTCTAGCTGACAAAACCATAGGCCACAGAACAGAAAACCAGTAATCGGGCCCCTGGTAAACCCACCACAAGAAGCTTGAGACAGAACCCTCTGGGACCCTGAAGTCAAGATCCACTTTAAAAGCCAGGAAAAAGGAAATCACCATGAAAAAGCAAACTAGAAAAACAAAGAACATAGAATCTTACTGTGGAGAAAGGAAAGATTGAAATACAAATTCAAAAGATGACAGAATTGACACTATACCCACATCACAAACTTCAAAAGGGGATATGAACTGGTCTTAAACCCAAAAAGCATTCCTGGAAGAGCTCAAGGAGGATTTTAAAAGCATAATTAGAGAGGTAAAAGAAAAATTGAGCATTTTTAAAAAATACAATGGACCAAAAGGGAAAAAAAATCACTGCTGAGTATAAATCCTTGTAACAACAATGTGGCTAGAAGCTGTTGTAGAATGGGTTACCAACACAAGACCAACAACAAACATGCTGCTAGCACAGGTACTTTGGTCTACTTTTCTAAGGAAAGAAACTTTAAGGGGTTAACAATCTCAGTTTAATTAAACATACACGTATCATTCACTTAGTTCAGGGGAGAAAGATCAGTCTCCTGAACTTCATGGAAAATACAAACAGAAATTACAATTATCAACAGACAGACTTTGTCTGATTCAAATGACAGTTCATAGTTATCAGAGAAGCATCAATATCTATCTGTCTGGGTTACAAAGCCGGGGGGTTATTTCAACAGCTTACCCAGGGTCTCATCACCCATACTCTTTCAATGAGTGTAACCCCAAAAGTCAAACACCAACCAATCTTATACACCCATCTCAGGGCCCTGGGGCACTTGATTCTCATCATTTAGACTGTGAGAAATCAGTGTGGGAAAACTCCAACCAACAGCACCACATCATATAAAATTCGATGACTCTTGATTGTCTTAGGGCTTAGAAATACTCCAAGGCACAGAAGCTCCCACCTTACCTGCCCCATTCAAACAAATGCCAGAATCACTAAAGGCACTTAATAGAAGAACAGTAAAAAGCCCTGCCCTGATTATCACTACAATCCTTAAAAGAAAAATTGATAAGAATGTACAGCACCCAGAAGGAGAAAATAACACCTTGAAAAGTAAAATTAGCCAAATGGAAAAAGAACTACAGAAACTAACTGAAGAAAACGATTTGTCAAAAATTACAATTGAAAAAGCAGAAGACTCCTCTATAAGTTCTCAAGAATCAGTCAAACAAAATCTAAAGAATGAAAAAATAGAAGAAAACATAAAATATCTCATCGGAAAAACAACTCGCCTGGAAAATAGGTCCAGGAGAGATAATCTTAGAATTATTGCTTTACTGGAATGCCATGACAAAAAAAGAGACTGCACAGTGCCTTACAAGAAATCAACAAGGAGGAGGGTAGAGCCAAGATGGCAGCATGACCATAGGGACTCCCTTGAGCTCTCTCCCAAATCCCTCCAAACATCTATAAATAAGACTCTAAACAAATTTTAGAGCTACAGAACCAACAAAATGAGAGAATGAAACAAGTCTCCAGTCAAAGATGGCCTGGAGGGTTGCTGGGAAGGGTCTATTGCACTGTACTGGCAGTGGAGCACAGTCCAGCATGGGCCTTGCCAGGACAGACCAGGCTGGAGCAGATTGGGTGGAGCATGCCTCTGGGTACTTAGTCACTGGCAGCTGTCTTACCAAATTCTTTTTTATGATGAAAATATATTACTAATACCTAAACCAGGAAGAGTCAAAACAGGGAAAGAAAATTATAGACCAATTCCTCTAATAAATATTGATACAAAAATTTTAAATAAAATATTAGCAAAAAGATTGCGCCAAATTATCATGAGAATGATGAGGTAGGATTTATTCCAGGAATGCAAGGCTGGTTCAAATTTAGGAAAAATATCAGCATAATTGACCATATCAGCAAAAAAAAACAGAAGAAACCATATGATTATATAAATAGATGCAGAAAGAGCTTGTGACAAAATATAACATTCATTCCTATTACAAATACAAGAAAACATAGGAATAAATGGAGTCTTCCCTAAAATGATAAGTAGTATCTACCTAAAACCATCAGCAAGCATTATATGTAATGGGGATAACCTAGATGCACTTCCAATAAGATCGGGGGTGAAACAAAGATGTCTGCTATAAATCTTTTGATACATTTTGGTACTAGAAATCCTAATTTTATCAATAATAGAAGAAAAAGAAATTGAAGGAATTATAATAGACAAAGAAGAAACTAAGTTATCACTCTTTGCAGATGATATGATGATTTACTTAGAGAATGAAGTAAAAATCTACTTGAAATAATTAGTAAATTTAACAAAGTTGCAGGATATAAAATAAAACCCCATAAATCCTCGGCATTCCTATACATTACTAACAAAGCCCAACAGCAAGAGATAGGAAGAGAAATTCCATTTAAAGTTACTGTGGACAATATAAAATATTTGAGAGTTTACTTGCCAAAAAAAAATGCAGGAACTATATGAAGACAATTACAAAAAGCTTTTCACACAAAGAAAGATCAAAATAAATAGAAACAAAAAACATCAGCTGCTCATCATTAGACAGAACTAATATAATAAAAATGACAATTGTACCTAAATTAATTTACATGTTTAGTGCCATATAATCAAGCTACCAAAAATATTTTATAGAGCTAGATAAAATAATAATCAAATCCATCTGAAAGAAGAAAATGTGCAGAATATAAAGGGAATTAATGAAAAGAAATACTAGAGAAGGTGGTCAAGCCATATCTGATCTTAAATTGTATTATAAAGCAGCAATCATCAGAACTACTTAGTACTGGCTAAGAAATAGAGGGACGGATCAGTGGAATAGTTTAGGTACACAAGATGCAGTAGTTAATGAGTATAGCAATCTACTCTTTGATAAAACCAAAGAGTCTAGCTTCTGGGATTAGAACTATTTCACAAAAACTGCTGAGAAAAATGGAAAATAGTATGGCAGAGAATGGGCATAGACCAATGTCTTATATCATATAACAAAATAAAGTCAAAATGAATACATGATTTAGCTATAAACGCTCATATTATGAGCATATTAAGAAAGCAAAGAATAGTTCGCCTGTCAGATTTATGGAGAAGGTAAGAATTTATGACCAAGCAAAAGACAGAGGGAGTTACTAAATGCAAGATAGATAATTTTGACTATGTTAAATTGAAAAATTTTTGTACAAACAAAGCCAAAGAAACAAAGATTAGGAGAGAAGCAGAAAACTGGGAAATAATTTTTACAACTAGTGTCTGATAAAGGCCTTATCTCCAAAATATACAGGGAATTGAGTCAAATTTATAACAATACATGCTATTCTCCAATTGAGAAATGGTCAAAGGATATGAATAGGTAATTTTCGGAGGAAGAAATTACAGATATCTACAGTCATGAAAAAAAATGCTCTAATCACTATTCATTAGAGAAATGCAATTCAAAACAACTCATAGGTAGCACACCTCTCCTGTCAGATTGGCTAACATGACAGAACAGGAAAATATTAAATGGTGGAGAGGACGTGGGAAAATTGCAAAACTATTTCATTGTTGTTGGAGTTGTGAACTGATCCAGTCATTCTGGAGAGCAACTGGGAACTATGCCCAAAGAGCTATAAAAAAGTGCATACCCTTTGACCCATCAATACCACTTCTAGCTGCATTGCAAAGGGATCATACAAATACGAAAATGCCCCATATGTTCAAAAATATTTATAGCAGCTCTTTTTGTGGGGGCCAAGAATTGGAAATCAACAGGATGCCCATCAATTGGGGAATGGCTAAACACATTTTGCTATATGAATGTAATGGAATACTATTGTGCTATGAGAATTGAAAAGCAGATGGACTTCAAATTAACATGGAATGATTTATATGATCTGATGCTGAGTAAGGGGAGCAGAACCAGCAGAACATTATATACAATTACAGACACACAGTATCTGTTAGGACTAACTTTGAAAGACTTGGCTCTTCCCAGCAATGTAAAGTTCTAAGACGGCTCCAAAAGACTCGATAGAATAAGCTATCCACATCCAGAGAAAGAATTACTGAGCATGAATGCAGATTGAAGCAAAATATTTGTTCTCTCTCTTTTCTTTTTTTTTTTGTTTTTTTTTTCTTCTTTTACACGGTTCATTCCATTGGTTTTAATTCTTCTTTACAACTTGACTATTGTGAAAATAAGTTTAATGTCAAATTATATGCAGAACCTATATTGGATTACATGCTGTCTTGGGGGCAGGCAGGGAAGGAGAGGAGGGAGTATGAGAAAATCTGGAAATCAAAAAACTTGGGGAACTGAGTATTGTCAACTCAACATTTAAAAAAAAAAAACTTAAGATATCGCCAGATGAAAACTCCAAGGAACATTGTAGGCAAATTCCAGAATTAACAGATCAAGGAGAAAGTACTGCAAGCATCCCAAAAGAAACAATTTAAATATCTTAAAATCACAGTCAGGATTATACGTGACTTTTGACCACCTCCTCCTTCAGTCTGCCCTTCCTTCTATCTCTCCCTCCCTCCATTTTCTTTCCCCTTTTCACTCCTACTGTCTATAAGGCAAGTTAGATTTCTATACCTAAAGGAGTATTTTGTTCCCTCCTTGAGTTAAACCTGATGAGAGCAAAGTTCAAACAATGCTCATCTCCCTCACTTCTTCCCCTCTGCTGTAATATGTCTTTGTGCCTTTTCATGTGATGTAATTAACCCTTATCTGCCTCCCCCTTTCCTCTTCTCCCATTTCAATCCCTTTTTACCACTTAATTATGTTTTTGTATTGTCATATGAAAACCACCTTAATCTCATCCCCTCTGTCTTTGTATATCCCTTATAAATATTGTGATAAAATACACTTCTCAAGTGTGATAAGTATCACCTTCCTATGTAAGAATGTAAACAGTTTGCCCTTATTGAATTACATATTTTGTTCCTTCCTTTCCTGTTTATCTTTTTATGTCTCTATTGAGTCTTGCAATTGAACACCAAATTTTCCACTGAGCTCTGGTCTTTTCATCAGGTAAGTCTGGCAATTCCTTATATCATTGAATGCCAATCTCCTTCCCTGAAAGATTATGCTGGATTTTGCTGGATAGTTGATTTTCACTCTTAATCCTACCTCCTTTGCCTTACTGAATATATTCCAAACCCTCTAATCTTTTAATGCCATCTTTGTAATATAGCAAACATTTAAGGAACAATTAATTGCAATACTATATAAACTATTTGGGATAATAGGCAAAGAAAGAATCATACCAAATTATTTTTATGATATGGAACTAATGCCTAAAACAGGAAAAGGTAAAATGGAGGAAAAATTATCGACCAATTTCCCCTAATGAATGTAAATGAAAACTTTTAAATAAAATATTTGCAAAGAGAATGTAGCAATTTATCATGAGCATAATAGACTATGACCAGATACAATTTATACCAGGAATGCAAGGCTAGTTCAATATTAGGAAAACTATCAGCATAACAATAACAAAATTAACAGAAACCATATGATTATCTCAATAGATGCAGAAAATGCTTTTGACAGAATACAAAACCCAGTAACAGCAACATTGTGTGATGACTAACTTTGATAGACTTAACTCTGCTTAGCAATGAAAGTATCTAAGACAACTCCAAATGACTCATGATGGCAGTGTCTGACGACGTCTTTATCTCCCATTATGGGTGTTCATCTTCAGTTGTGTTTTCTTAACTAAAGGCAAGTGATCTCAAGTGGTATTAGAAGCTGAAAAAAAAACTGAACTACTTTGAATTGAGTCATATTATAATTAAATGAGGCTCGAGATGGAAACATTATATTGAAGTCAGTCATTAAAATATTTTATAATTTTGAATGACTGTTAGGTAATTTCCAGTGGTATTGGATTGATTTTAAGATGGAGAGGGATATTTATGCATCTCAGATCTTCATCATCAATGGCCTATCAAAAATTTTGAGCTAAAGTTCCCATAAGCATCTCAATAGATGACATTTATTCAAGAGAACTCATTATATTTCCCCCAAACTTCCACCTTTCCCCAGTTTTCTGGTACCTAGTCTTTAAAGCTTAGTTGTACTTTACTTCTATTGGAGTTAAATGACGCTTTTTCACAGATGTGTGGACTATCCTGCTGGGAAATCCTGTGGAGTTCTCATTTTTCACTTAGCAGCTTCTGAATTTCCCCATTATTTTTGTAAAACCAGTCTTGTTGTTTGTGAGTTCTCTGACCCAGATGAGTAAATACAATTCTGTACACCAAATCTCTGAAAACTGCCCAATACTTTTCTGTTCCACTGATGACAACCATGTGTTGGCTCAACTTTCCCTCCAAGTTAACAATGAACTGTTCCCAGTCACAGAAGTGCTCTAATCTGTTGACATTAAATCTTCTGGTTATCATCTTGCCTTGAGGACACCACCTTTGTCAGATATAAATATTTAGTTTGGCGAGGATATGTTTAAGATTATTCCAGCACTCTTTACCACACATTTCCTTCACCACTCTCACATTCTGTCTGTCTCTTCTCCTTACAATGATATGGTCTATTAAATGCCAATGTTTGCTATGAAGGTACATCCACAAAGTTTTATTCCATCTAGGTTAATAGAAGACAGTATTGGTGATGAAATAATGAGATAGCACAAGTCCTCAGTAGTAAGTGATCATTGCTGTTGCTGCTTCCAATGCCATTCTTCCCAAGGATTCCCTGTTATGTTTGATAGTCTGTACCTACTTTAGCATTAAAGTAACCCAGAATTATAAAGTTGTCCTCTTTTGGCACATTGATGACGAGGATGTCCAGGTCCTCATAGAATTTTTCTTTGACCTCATCAGGGTTGGTCATGATGTACAAGCGAATCTTAGAGATGCAGGATTCTTGGCTCATTAAGAAGGCAGATGAAATTCAGTTTTACACTGATAGTAACAATCCAAGGTGCTTTTATGATGCCCTGAAAGCTTTTGATGGGCCAAATACATATGGTGCATCTCAGCTACTCAGTGTTGCATTGTTCGAATTGCAGACATATGCTTGTCTAAAAGACTTTTATGGAGAACTCACACATGGCAAGTGCTCACCTGGTGTTCAGAAGAAGTGATACAGGGACAATCTGAAGGTTTCTCTGAAGAACTTTGGATTTAATTGTGTGACATGGGAGACACTGACACAGGACCACCCAGCATGATATTCCCTCATCAAAGAAGGTGCTGTACTCTATGAGCAAGCAGAATTGAAGTAACTCAAAAGAAATATGAGATATGCAACATTAGACAATCTACCCCATGGACTGCTTGTGCCTGACCTGTGGTAGAACATTCTGAGCTCATAGCAGTCTGCTCATCCTTGGTCTAACACACTGTAACTTGACTCTAATGTAGTGATGTCATTCTGTCCCTCTTTGATAATGAAGGACAACAACCAACTAAGCCTCTAAAACTCAGTTTCATCTTTGACACATCCTTCTCACTCACCCCCATGGATTTGTGAATGTTTAGCAATTTTGTTTGTCAAATATTGTCTTTTCTAACATTACAGCAAGTTGCCTGCTTCCTATTCTTTCCATTTACAAAGTTATCATGTCACCCTATTGCAGGTCCCCTTTACTTCCCAGTTGGATGGCTGCAAGACCATTGTTTGGCTTCTGTCTCTCAAGTGTCTTCCTAAATCAGTGTATTCTCTGCTCAGCTGCCAAAGTGATTTTTCTAAAACAAAAGATTGACTATGTCAACTCCACTTATTCAATAAATTCCAGTGACTATTATTTCCACAATCAAATGTCAAGTTCTTATTTGTCATTTAAAGATTTTCAAATTCTGATCCCTTTCTACCATTCCAATCTTTTTTTTTATATAATTGACCTCCCTCCACATGCTCTGTAATTTTGCTACACTAGCCTAATTTCATGATATTCTATTTCCCTACTTTTGGAGTAGAGACTGGCTATTCTCCATACCTAGAATGCTCTTTTTCCTTAACTCCACTTCCTAGTTTCTCTTATTTGTTTCAAAGTTAGTATAAGTCCCACATTAGATAAAAGGCCTTTCTGGATCTGCACCAAGTTCTTAGTGCTTTCCCCTGAGATTACTATCAATCTATTCTGTGTCTATCTTTTACCATGACTATCTCAATGTTTAGGTGCTGGTATATACATACATACACACACATATTTACAAATGTACATCTGTATATATGTATACACACATATGTATATATACACATGTACATATATGTATGTATGTGTATGTATGTTTGTGTATGTATTACTTTAAGCTTTGCAGTTTTGCAAGATACTTTACAATATTATCTCATTTTTTATCCTGGTAACAACAATACTGGGAAGCAAGTTCTATCATTTTCTCCATTTCCCAGATGAGGAAACTGAGACAGGCATTCAAGAATTAACTAGGGTGGCACAACTAGTGTCTGAGGCTGGATTTAAATTTCAGATATAACTGATTCCATGTCTTGAAGTCTTTCTACTACATCACCTAGTTGCCCTTCTTTTTATCCCCAGCTCTTAGTACAGTATCTAGCACATGCAAAATGATTAGTAAATATTTAGTGACTGACTGACCGGACAAAAGTGAATGAATAATTGGTCATTTTTATTCATTGAATAACACATTCAACATAATTGTAAATGTTGGAGATGTTGGAGATGTTTCTATGTTAAAACATTTTGTATTGTAAAAGAACATTTTGGAAACTCATTGTTTCTAAAGACCAGCTCTAAGCACTTCATTGATGGATAGTCTAAACTTAGCAGAAGAAAATCAATAATTTTAACTCAGTTATCAGATGCAGACAGTTATAGCCCCTGGTTAGGCACTCAAACTTCTGACTATAACTAATACTCAGGTTTGTTCCTTGATTTGGCTTTTTTGTGATACTTCTCCATGGCCTTTTTAAAACCTGAAACAGCTAATTATTCATTCTTTAGAATAATAATACATTCCACAAATATTTAGGTTACAAGTCTGTTAAAGACATATTCAGGTAATATTGACTGACCACAGCTTAAACCCAGGTTTGTTTGTTGGTATCAGACATTAGGAAAGGAGATTAGATCATTTTAACAGCTGAAAGGACAAAATGCTCAGCGTGCAGAATAATACATACAAGAGAACCATAGGATTTATGCAATTAAATGCTTCTAAAACCGACACTGATGAAAATTAACTGCCCACTTGTGGTAAAATCTATTATTTTCCCAATGATTTAACAACTTTATGAGTTGTCTAATCAACTAATTAAGGATCAACATAACCTCTTATTGAATGATTACATTCCTATGTCTGGGAATATTTTCCAAAATGCAGGAGGCTTTGCGCTAAGGTTGATTTCTCTTCGTGTCAATGAAAGGACTGATTGATAACATTGATAAATCATGTAAAGCTTGTGCAATCAAAGTAATTTCCACTAGACTTCATCAAGAATGATAAATCTGTGGGGGGGGGATAAGACAGTGTGGAGCCAAGATGGCAAAGTGAAAGCAGAGACTTATTGAGATCTCCCCCAAACCCCTCAAAATACCTGCAAAAATTACTCTACACAAATTCTAAGGAAGCAGAACCCACAAAATGACAAAAAGAAACAAATATCTAGTCCAAGAAAACCTGGAAAGTTGATAGAAAATATCTGTTGCCTGAGTCTGAGAGAGGAACACAGTCCAGTGTGGGTCACTCTTGCACATACAGGGCCATGGCAAGCCTGGAGCAGGCCTCAGGGA
>JAQQSZ010000058.1:0-16722 GCA_028646595.1 Phalanger gymnotis | reverse complement strand
AGTTCAGCTTTAGTAAGTCCCTTATGATTTCTCTTTCTTGTTTACCTTTCATTTTTATCTTGATTCTTGTGCTTGAAAGTCAGATTTTCTATTCAGCTCTAGTCTTTTCAATAAAAAAGCCTGAAAGTCTTCTATTTTATTGAAAATCCATATTTTGCCTTGGAGTATGATACTCCATTTTGCTGGGTAGGTGATTCTTGGTTTTAATGCTAGCTCCATTGACCTCCGGGAATATCGTATTCCAAGCCCTTTGATCCCTTAATGTAGAAGTTGGTAGATCTTGTGTTATACTGATTTTGTTTCCACAATAGTCAACTTGGGTTTTTTTTTGGCTGTTTGCAGTGTATTTCCCTTTTCTTCGGAGCTCTGGAATTTGGCGACAATATTCCCAGGAGCTTTCTTTTTGGGATGTTTATCAAGAGGTGATCAATGGATACTTTCAATTCTTATTTTACTCTCTGGGTTCAGAATACCAGGGAAGTTCTCCTTGATAATTTCTTGAAAGATGATATATAGGCTCTTTTTTTATCATGGCTTTCAAGTAATGCAATAATTTTTAAATTATCTCACCTGGATCTATTTTCCAGGTCAGTGGTTTTTCCAATGAGATATTTTACATTGTATTCCATTTTTTCATTCATTTGATTCTGTTTTATAATATCTTGATTTCTCATAAAGTCACTAGCTTCCACTTGCTCCAGTCTTATTTTTAAGGTGGTATTTTCTTCACTGGTCTTTTGGACTTCCTTTTCCATTTGGCTCATTCTACCTTTCAAGGCATTCTTCTCCTCATTGGCTTTTTGGAGCTCTTTTGCCATTTGAGTTAGTCTATTTTTTAAGGTGTTATTTTCTGCAGTATTTTTTGGGTCTCCTTTAGCAAGTCATTGTCTTGTTTTTCATGGTTTTTTCTCATCACTCTCATTTCTCTTCTCAATTTTTTGCTACTTCTCTAACTTGCTTTTCCAAATCCTTTTTGAGCTCTTCCATGGCCTGATACCAGTTCATGTTTTTCTTGGTGGCTTTTGATGAAGGCTCTTTGACTTTGTTGACTTCTTCTGGCTGTATGTTTTGGTCTTCTTTGTCAACAAAGAAAGATTCCCAAGTCTGAGTCTGAATATGAGTCTGTTTTCACTTCCTGGCCATGTTCCCAGCCAACTTACTTGACCCTTCAGTATTTCTTCAGGGTATGACTGCTTTTAGAGTATAGAGTACTATGTCCCAAGCTTAAAGTGCTGCACTGTTGTTTTCAGAGATACAAAGGAAGCTCTGTCACACCAGCGCTACTCCTCCAAGAACCACCCACCCTGACCCACAGCTCACTGATTCTTGGTGCTAGGGCCTGTTCTGCCCAGTCTCTGGTCTGCTTGGTCCCTGCAGCCCATGCTGGTCTCTGCTTTGCTTGTCTCCCAGCTCCATGTGTGATAGACCTTACCCCACAACCATCCAGGCTGTCCTGCACTGGAGCTCTGCTTCCCTCTGTTATTTTGTGGGTTCTGCAGTTCTAGAATTTGTTCAGAGTCACTTTTCATATGTGTTTGGAGGGACCTGGGGGGGAGCTCATGCAAATCCCTGTTTTCTGGCTGTCATCTTGGTTCTGCCCCTGAGACCAATAATTCTTAAATTATCTCTCCTGGACCTACTTTCAAGGTCAATTATTTTTTCCAGTTAGGTAGTTTATGTTTTCTTCTATTCTTTCATGCTTTTGTTTTTGTATTTTTGAACTAATTCTTGAAGTTTCACTGAATCATTAGCTTCCCCTTCTCCAATTCTAATTTTTTAAAAAAAGTTTCTTCAATTAGCTTTTGTACCTCTTTTTCCATTTGTCCAATTCTACTTTTGAAGGAGTTATTTTCTTTAGTGCATTTTTTTTCATTTTATCAATTGTATTTTTAAAGGAATTGTTTGATTTTTCTTCTACCTGTCCTATTTAACTTTAAAATTCCTTCTCAATCTCTTTCCAGATTTTGAATTTGAAACCAGTTCATATTCCCCTTTGAGGTTTCACATGTGTGTATATTGATTGACAATGTTGCCCTCTTCTGAATTTGTGCTTTTATCGGGATATCCCTGTCACCATAATAATTATCTATGTTCATTATTTTTCTTTGGTAATTTGGCTGACAGTGTTTACCTTTCATTTGGCTTTTAAATTTGATCCATTCTTCTGAGGCACACATGGTACTGTCCCATGTTTCTTGTTATGGGGTCTATGGAGCTGGTTACTGGCTTTGTGTGGTAGGGTCTCAGGTGCTGGCAGCTCGAGGCTGTAGTGTTCTAGTAGCTTACCTGGTGGAGACCTGGAGCTAGTGGTGGTGGCTAGTGTGTTGAGGCCAAGTGGGATTTTATCTTTGTTTCACCAGTGTCACACTGATGCTCCCAGTATGAAGAGTGGGAGTCAGGGTGGTCTGCCCTCTAAAGATCACCTCCTCACCAGGGGCTGTGCTAGAGCATGGATATGGTGAGCTGCTGGTATAAGCCTGTTTACCGGTGCAGGTGTTGGTTCTCCATGCTGGCATCCATTGGTTCCCCTGGCTGTGCAAATGCACATGCCAGTCTTGGTGTTTGTCTTTGCCTCCTTCATCACACTGGGGATCAAGATCTCCTGCTGGTTTGATGAGGTGGAGCTTGCCACTGTCTTGTGGGGATACATCCAGTTCTATACTGGTCCCCATCAGTCATAGCGAGACTGACCTTTTCCATTAACCCCCCAACCTCCTGATCTAAAAGTCTGCTGCACCCAGTTTTCTAATGTCTCCACTGTTCCAGGATTTTTCCTGGGTTGATATTTTCTGGGTTTTCAAGGTCAGCAAGGGAGGGTAAGAGAAACTTACTGCTTACTCCACCATCCTGGCTCCTGAAAGTTGAAATAGGTGACTTTCAAACATTCTGTCTGTGGACTGAGAGCTCCAGAAGCCACCACAGCCAATTCAGTCACTCCCTAGTCCTGCTCCTGGTAATCTTCACTGTATTGCCCTCCTCTATCAATCTGGCGCAACAGACCTTTCCTGTTAACCTTGAGGTTATCTTGGGCTGAAAATCAGCCTCGCTCTGTCTTTTTGTAGGTTCTTCCACTCTAGAATTTCTTCAGAATCACTTTTTAAAGATATTTAAAGGGTTTTGGGGGAGAGCTTAGGTAAGTCCCTGCCTTCACTCTGCCATCTTAGCTCCACCCTCTCACGCAGGTTTTCAATGAAGTAATCACAAGTATATATAGCCATAGGAATATGTTCTAAATCATTATTGATTAGATAACATAATAATAATAGTAATAATTAATTGATCAATAAAAATTAAAACTACTTTGATATATCATCTCATACCTATCATATTGGCTAAAATGATAGAAGGGGGAAATGACAAATGTTGGAATGGATGTGAGAAAAAATAGGACATTAATATGCCGTTAGTTAAGCTTATCCAAACATTTTGAAGAGCAACCTAGAATTATGCCCAAAGAGTTATAAAATTATATATACCTTTTGACCTAACCACATCACTATTAGGTTTGTTTCCCAATGTGATCAGGGAAAAATGAAAATAATTTATGTGTTCTAAAATATTTACAGTGACTCTATGTGATAGCAGAGAATTGGAAAATAAAAGAGTGCTTATCGGTTGGGGAATGGCTGAACAAGCTGTGGTATATGATTATGGTAGAATCATGTTGTACTGTAAGAAATGAGCTGATTTAGTTGAGAAAAAAAATGTAAAGACTAACATGAAATAACAAAAAGTAAAGAGAGTAGAACTAAATGAACATTGTATATAGTACCAGCAATAATACTTAGAAAATAATTTTGAGGGGCAGCTAGGTGGCACAGTGCACAACCTTGGAGTCAGGAGGACTTGAGTTCAAATCTAGCCTCAGACACTTGACACACTTACTAGCTGTATGACCTTGGGCAAGTCATTTAACCCCAGTTGCCTGGCGTTACACTCTTTGAAAAAAGAAGAAAAAAGAAAAAAAATAATTTTGAATGACCAAGTTATTCTGAATCCTATAAATACTCAAATATACTCTAAAGAACCTATAAAGGAAGATAATGTCTACCTCCAGAGAAAGAACTGATAAAAAGAAGTATGCATAGTATAATTTTACATATATTTGTAAATCTGCATCAAATAGTGACCTCTAGCACAGGGTGGGAAGAGAGGGAGGAAGACAGTTTGGAACTTAGAATGCAACAAAAAATAATAAAATTAAATTCAAAGATATAGAAAGCAGATCTGAGGATTAAAATAAAAAAAAATCAGTCTTCTAGCATCAAGCAGCTTCTAGAAAGGAATATTTACAATAAGAACAATTGATATAAATCATTTCTTCAATATTCTGTTGCAAACTCTCACACAAGTCTAAGGGAAAATGATTTCCACTTTAGAGAGCACATATGGCAGAGGGGTAATGCAGTTTCTGGTTGCTAGAAGTCTTCTTCATTTCTTTAATTGCTTTTAAGAGTTCTGTTAGGCAATAAATCGCTTAGTGTCTTCATTGAATATCTTTGTAGAGAGCTTTGAGTCCAATTTGTCCTTGCCTAAAGGTAATGAATTTACAACCACCAGATGATTTTAGGCTACTATTTAAAATAGTGATGGGAAGATAGAAAATCCAACATCTTCTGGGACCTTTAGAGTCTTTCCACTATGAGGTCCCTTCTCAGGAAATTTTCGTAGAACTTCACATACACACCAATTTCTAGAATCTCATCTCTTCTCAACTCACTTTATCTTTTTCAGAAGATCCCTGGGGCATAGTTATGTTTCCTCGCCCTGTCAAAGTATGATTCATGTATAACCTACTTCTAGTTAAGATATTTTTTCTTTTAGAAAAAACAAAATATTGATTTTATTTTTGTTTTTACAACACCAATAGTCTTTAAAAAGATTATATGAAGTCTGGCCTAATATCCACGTATAAATAAAGGACTGATAAAAATAACTTGATTTAATTGTTGTTTAGTTACAAGAGTAAACTCTTTTATCCATCTTCTACTCATTAAATTTATACTCCTATATATTTGTTATGCTAGCAGTAAAACTCAATGTAATCCATACTAGCAAATAAAAATGAATGCACCAAACTTAACTGTCGTTTAACTATGACATGCTACTGTATTTACCATTGCTACATCTAAACTACAGGCTTATTTCAGGGAGTAGAAAATGGTGGGTGGGACAAATGCCATCTTCGTCACAGAGGTGTTTTAGAAATAAATTTAATTAAATATTTGCAAATTTTTTTCCAAAATATAATTGTTAAATGCTTATAAGAGACTTAATTTATGAATGTGGACAGGTGAAAGGATTTGCAAATCCAAAGTGGGTTCTATATTAGCCAAACAAAGTTCTTTTGTTGCTAAATCCAACATCAATGTGTGGATATAAACAAAAATGGTACAGATAAATAGGAGAAGCCAGGGTAAAGTAAAATAATGCAATATTAAGAAAAAATGAAAGAGGTGTAGCCAACATGAAAGACAAGAGAAAGTTGAGGTCATAGTGAGATAGTCCTCTAGCCTAATACAACACAAGAGGTGATTAAAAAAGGTTTTGACACTGGGGACCTGGAGTCCATGTGGATGAAACATCATTGCTGGAACTAGGTGGTGATGAAGACAGAAGCAACAGCAGCGTCAGAAGTTTCAGGTCAAAAAGTTTACAAGGTACTGTAATAGCAATTAAAGTGGGACTTTTTGCTGCTGACTTTTAATGATTCTGGCCTTTGTTTGAATGGGACAGATAAAGCGGGATGTTTTTGTATTTCTCAGCACTGAGACAATTGAGAGTCATTGATTGATTTGTATCTTATATGATACTGGGAGTGGGGAACTTTTCCACACCCATGAGGTTGGGCCTCTTTGGGCCCTGAACTGAATATATAAGCACAGAGGCTGGCATTCTCTCTGGGATTTCTGAGCCACAACAGGAGTGGTGCATGACTCTGGGCCACCCCTTGTAGTGAGCTCCCTGCCTGAACACTCAGGTATTGAAAACTATGAATTGTGTTAGGTCTGTAATTCAGGATGCTGGCTTTTTCTCCTGAACTACGTAAATTATGTTTGTATGCTAGATTAGAGTAAGATTGTTAACCACTTAATGTTGCTTTCCTTGGTAAAGCAGATCAAAAGGACCTGGGCTTGCAGCTTTCTGTGAGCAGGTTGTTGGTGGTTTTATACCCCACAGCAGTTGCTAGCCAGATTGTTGATACAGGTACCCCTTTGCTACAACTACGTGCAGGACCAGAAGCTGTTGGGAAACTCTTTTGCCTATAGCCACTTCTAGGTCATAATGTCAGGGGAGGAGAAGAACACTTTCTGTCAAGAGGAAACGGAAGCCCTGAGTGGCAGTATCAATTTGGGCTCTAAGGAATCAGGAATCTGGAGGAACATTAGGATTTTCTGTCTCTATGAAAGAGTTAACTTGAGGAAAAGCATAACCTGAAATCCCAATGGATGAGGGCCCTTCCTTGGTTAAGGATCAGAGTGAAGCCCAAGAGATCAGTGATCAAACCTCTCTCCAGATCATAACATCTTAGAAACACTGAAATCTTCTAATCCCCCCTGGAACAAACTCTTAAAAGAGTAGCACAAAAAGCCTGAAACTAGAGACAGAGCCCCACAAACTGCCATACTGGGTACAGAAACCAGCATTAAGATGAAATTTGGAATCAAGAAACAGGGTGGGAAATTGAGCAAATAACAACAGCAAAAGAACATAATCTTTATTAAAAAAACTGCTATGATGACAGAGAAGATTGACAGAAACTCAGAAGAAGACAATGTAGCCAAAACAGCTATAAGCAAGGCCACAAAAGGGAAAAGCATACATTTTATGCAAGTCTGACAAGAATTCCTTGTAAAACCGAAAAGTGGGGAGCCAAGACTGCAGTTGGAAAGCAACTAGGGCTCTCCTCTAGGACCAACCAAACACCGATAAAAAATGGCTCTGAACAAATTCTAGAACTTCAGAATCCATGGAATAGCAAATGGAAGCAGGGCTCCAGCCTAGGACAACCTGGATGGTCACTGGGTAAGGTCTATCACCCGGATCTGGGAGCAGAGTGAAGCAGAGCCCAACATGGCCTGTGCCCAGACAAAGCAGACCAGGAGCTGGGCAGAACAGGCCCTACAACCCTGAATCAGTGACTGTGGCACTTACCAGACATCTCAACCCACAAACACCAAAGACAACAGAGAAGGTTAGTGGGTAAAACTGCAGAGGACAAAGTGAAAGGAGTTCGCATTTCGGCCACCACCCTGGGGGCAGCAGAGGTGGTGTAGCTACAGAACTACAGTTACAGTTGCTTCCAGCCCCAGGACCACCTGGTGGGAGGAATTAAGTGGTGGATCCAAGTGGGAGTGCAGAGCCAGCTTAGATCTGAGTTGCGTCAGGGTTGGTGGTTCTTGGGGGAGGAGGAGCACAAGTTCTGATGAACTTTCTATGTAGAAATACCTCTGAAAACAACAGCGCAGCACCTCAAGCTTGGAACAAAGTACTCTCTACTCTACAAGCAGTCATACCCCGATGAAAAACTCATCAGCTGGGAACATGGCCAGGCAGCAAAAATGGACTCAGATTTAGACTCAGATTTTGGAATCTTTCTTTAGTAACAAAGAAGACCAAAATGTACAGCAAGAAGAAGTCAACAAAGTCAAAAAGCCTTACATCAAAAGGCTCCAAGAAAAACACGAACTGGTCTCAGGCCACGGAAGAGCTCAAAAAAGATTTGGAAAAGCAAGTTAGAGAAGTAGAGGAAAATTGGGAAGAGAAATGAGAATGTAGCAAGAAAACCATGAAAAACAAGTCAATGACTTGCTAAAGGAGACCCAAAAAATACTGCAGAAAATAACACCTTAAGATATACTAACTCAAAAGGCAAAAGAACTCCAAAAAGCCAATGAGGAGAAGAATGCCTTGAAAGGCAGAATTACCCAAATGGAAAAGGAGGTCCAAAAAGCCACTGAAGAAAATACTGCCTTAAAAATTAGATTGGAGCAAGTGGAAGCTAGTGACTTTATGAGAAATCAGGATATTATAAAACAGAACCAAAGGAATGAAAAAATGGAAGACAATGTCAACTATCTCATTGGAAAAAACACTGATCTGGAGAATAAATCCAGGAGAGATAATTTAAAAATTATTGGACTACTGAAAGCCATGATCAAAAAGAGAGCCTAGGTGAAAGGGGGGCAGAGCAAAGATGGCCACATGAATACAGTGTCTTACCAGAACTCTCTCACAAGTTCTCTCAGATCCCTACAAAAAGTGAATCTGAGCAGAATTGAGAGAGTTAGAAAACTCAAGCAGTATGAGTAAGGCAAATTTCCAAGCCAGGAGAGCCCAAAATGCTGACAGGAGGTATCTGTGTGCTGAGAAATCGCTCTGCATGTGGAGCTGCTCCAGACAGCACCAAAGCAGAAGCAGCCACAGAAACCAATGTGTGAGACAGGCTGGGAGAAAGCCGAGTGTCTGAAAATGGTGGAGATCCCAGGCCTCCCAACATAGGATGGCAGTCTGTGGAAGTGGCGAGAGGCAGCACAATCCCCAGAATAAGAAACCTGGTACAGAGAGACCTGAGGCCCAAAAGGAGAAATTCATTGTAAAGCCAGGAAAAGGCTAACCAACATGAAAAAGAACACACACACACACACACACACACACACACACACACACACAAACTAAGCACCATTGATTAATTAAGCATAATTTTATGAAGACAGGCATGATCAAAATACCAATTTAGAAGATGATAGCAGTGACACTGTACCAACATCTGATACCTCGAAAGGGAATGTGAACTGGTCTCAAGCCCAAAAAGCATTACTGGAAGAAATAAAGGAGTATTTTAACAACCAAATAAGAGAGGTAAAAGAAAAAAATGGAAGAAAAAAAACACTGACAAAATCAACTCCTTGAAAAATAAGATTGGTGAAATGGATATGGAGATTCAGAATCTAAATAGAGAAAAAGACACCCTGAGAGGTAAAATCAACCAACAGGAAAAGGAGACTCAAAAGCAAAATGAAGACAGCAACTCATTAAAAATTAGAAGTGAGCAAGGGGAAGCTAATGACACTATGAGGCATCACGAAGTAGTCAAACAAAATGTAAAGAATGAAAAAAATAGAAAAAAAGATGTGAAATACCTGATTGGAAAAACAACTGACCTGGAAAATAGATCCAAGAGAGACAATTTAAGAACTATTGGTCTACCAGAAAGCCATGATGAAAAAAGAGCCTTGACAGTATCTTCGAAAAAATTATCAAAGATAATTGCTAGAACCTGCAGGTAAAATAGTCATTGAAAGAATCCACCGATCACCCCAGAAAGAGATCCCAAAATGAAAACACCGAGAAGTGTTACAACCTAATTTCAGAATTACAAAGTGAAAGAGAAAATACTGCAAGCAGCCAAAAAGAAACAATTCAAATTTCGTGGAACCACACTCAGGATCACACAGGATCTCTCAGCTTCTACATTAAATGACAGGAGAAATTGGAATAAGATATTCCAAAAGGCAAAGGAGCAGGGACTACAACCAAACATCCACTACGCAGCAAAATTAAGCATAATTTTTCAGGCCAGGAGATGGACATTCAATGAAATAACGGAATTCCTGACTTCCTGATGAAAAGGCCAGAACTCAGTGAAAAATTTGATCTTCAAACACAAAACTCAACAGAGACATAAAAAGGTAAATGGGGGAAAAACTCCCACAAATCTTATTAGTCAATAAGGGCAAATTATTCACATCTTTATATGGGATAATATCATCTCATGTACGTTACATATATATATATATATATATACATTTATATATATATGTGCATATATATATACACATATACATATACATATATACATACATACATATATATCAATCTTAAGAATAGTACAGCTATTATGACAATTGGAGAGGATACACATAGACTGTGAATGTCTGTATAAAATAACTGATATAAGGATAAAAAACATAATTAAGAGATATAAAGGGAGAGTTCTGGGAGAAGAGATAAGGAGGTAGAAGAAAAGGGTAAATTATATCAAATGAAGAGTCACAAAATCGCATTATAGAAGAGTGAAAGAAGGGCGGTAGAAAAGCAGTATTTGAGTTTTACTGTCATCTGATCTGGTTCAAGAAGGGAATAATATACCCTGTAAGCATAGAAATCTAACTTCTCCTACAGGTTTTTGGAGGGGAAAGGGGGAAAATGGAGGGGGGGGTGGTCAGAAGGGAGGGAAGAAGTAGAAAATGGGAAATGGTAAAATAAGGGAGGGGAATCAAGAAGTAGGGTAAACTGAGGAAGGCAGCAGTCAAAAGCAAAACTTTGTTGAGGAGTGGAAGGAGAAAAGGAGAAATTAAAGCATAAACGGGGGGAAATAGGATGGAGAAAAAGACACAGAAATCATAATTGTGAAAGTGAATGGAATGAACTCTCATAAAATGGAAGCAGATAGCAGAATGGATTAAAAACCATAATCCCACAATATGCTGTATATAAGAAACACATCTGAAACAGGAGGATACACACAGGGTAAAGGCGAAAGGCTGGAGTAAAATATATTGTGCTTCAGCTAAAGTAAAAAAGCAGGTGTAGCAATCCTAATCTCAGACAAAGCAAAAGTAAAGATAGATTTAATTAAAAGGATAAGGAAGGTCACTAAATCCTGCTAAAAGTCACCATAAGCAATGAAGCGATATCATTGTTTAACATATATGCACCAAGTGGTATGGCATACAAATTCTTAGAGCAAAGATTAAGGGAATTACAGAAAGAAATAGATAGCAAAACTATAATATTGGGAGACCTCAACCTCCCCCTCTCTGAACTTGATAAATCTAACCTCAAAATAAATAAGAAAGAAGTTAAGTAGGTGAACAGAATTTCAGAAAGGGCAGATATGGTACACCTCTGGAGAAAAATGAATGGGGATAAAAAGGAATGTACTTTCTTCTGAGCAGTACATGGCACATACTCAAAAACTGACAATGTACTAAGGCATAAAAACCTCACAATCCAGTGCAGAAAGGCAGAAGTAGACAAAGCATACTTTTCAGATAATAATGCAATAAAAATTATTTGTAATATAGAACCACGGAAAAATAAGATAAAAACTAATTGGAAATTAAATAATCTAATTCTAAAGAATGAGTGGGCCAAAGAACAAATCATAGAAACATCAATAACTTCATTCAAAAGAACGACAATAATGACATAACATACAAAATCTCATGGGATGCAGCAAAAGCAGTTCTTAGGGGAAGTTTTTTTTTATCTCTAAATGCTTACATGAATAAAACAGAGAAAAAGGAGATGAACTAATTGGGAATACAACTGAAAAAGCTAGAAAAAGAGCAAATTGAAAACCCCCAATTAAATACCAAATTAGAAATTCTAAAAATCAAAGGAGAGATTAATAAAATTGAAACCAAGAACACTATTGAATTAATAAATAAAACCAAGAGCAGATTTTATGAAAAAAAATCAATAAAATTCATAAACCTTTGGTCAATTTCATTTAAAAAAAAAAAGAAAGACAAAAATCAAATTACCAGTATCAAAACCGAAAAGGGTGAATTAACTGCCAATGAAGAAGATATCAAAACAATAACTAGGAATTATTTTGCCCACTTGTATGCCCACAAATTTGACAACATTAAGGAATCTACAAAAACATAAAATGCCCAGGTTAACAGAAGAGGAGGTAAAATTACTAAATAACCCCATCTCAGAAAAAGAAATTGAGCAAGCCATCAAGGAACTCCTGAGGAAAAAATCTCCAGGGCCAAATGCTTTTGCATGTCAATTTTATCAAACATTTAAAGAACAATTAATTCTGATACTTTATAGAATATTTGGGAAAATATGTGAAGAAGGAGTCCTACTAAATTCTTTCTATGACACAAATATGGTACTAATACCCAAACCAGGCTGAGTCAAAACAGGCAAAGAAAATTATAGACAAATTTCCCTAATGAATATTGATGCAAAACTTTTAAATAAAATATTAACAAAACAACTACAACAACTTATCATGGGAATAACACGCTATGACCAGGTAGGATTTATTCCAGGAATACAAGACTGGCTCAATATTAGGAAAACTGTTAGCATAAGTGACCATATCAACAATAAAACTAGCAGAAATCATATGATCATCTCAATACATGCAGAAAAAGCCTTTGACAAAATACAACACCCATTCCTATTGAAAATACAAAAAAGCATAGGAATAAATGGAGCCTTCCTTGAAATTATAAATGGCATCTACCTAAAACTATCAACAAGCATTATTTGTAATGGGGATAAGCTAGATGGATTTCCAATCAGATCAGGGGTGAAACAAGAATGTCCATTATCACCCCTTCTATGCAATTTGTTATTAGAAACATTAGCTGTAGCAATAAGAGAAGAAAAATAAATTGAAGGAATTAGAATAGGCAAAAAAAGAAATTAAATTATCACTTTTTGCAGATGATATGACGATTTATTTAGAGCATCCTGAAGAATCAAGTAAAAAATTACTTGAAATAATAAACAACTTTAGCAAATTTGCAGGATATAAAATAAACCCACATAAAATCCCAGCATTCCTATACATTACTACCAAAGCCCAGCAGCAAGAGATAGAAAGAAAAATTCCATTCAAAGTTACTGCAGACACTATAAAATACTTGGGAGCCTATCTGCCAAGACATACCCAGGGATTATATGAACATAATTATGAAACACTTTCCACACAAATAAAGTCAGACCTAAATAAATGGAAAAATATCAGTTGCTCATGGTTAGGCCGAGCTAATATAATAAAAATGACAATTTTACCTAAATTAATCTATCTATTCAGTGCCATACTAATCGAAGTACCAAAAAATTATTTTGCAGAGCTGCATAAAATAATAAAAAATTCATCTGGAAGAATAAGTGGTCTAGAATACCTAGGGTATTAATGAAAAGAAATGCTAGGGAAGGTGGCCTAGCCATACCAGATATTAAACTGTACTCTAAGCAGCAGTCATAAAAAACTACCTCGTGCTGGCTAAGAAACAGGGTCATGGATCAGTGGAATCGGATATCTACACAAGAGGGAGAAGTCAACAACTATAGCAATCTACTCTTTGATAAACCCAAAGAATCCAGCTTCTGGGCTAAGAATTCATTATTTCACAAAAACTTCTGGGAAAATTGGAAGATGGTAGGGCAGAAACTGGCCATAGACCAATATGTTACACCATATACCAAAATAAACTCAAAATGGGCTCATGATTTAGGAATAAAGGCTGATACTATAAGCAATTTGGGAGAGCAAGGAATAATTTAGTTATCAGATTTATGGAAAAGAAAAGAATTCATGACCCAACAAGAGATAGAGAGCATTACAAAATGCAAAATGGATAATTTTGATTATATTAAATTGGAATGTTTTTGTATAAAAAAAGCCAATGCAACAAAGATTAGGATGGAAGCTGAAAACTGGGAGAAAATCTTTATAACAAGTGTCTCTGATAAAGATCTCATTTCTAAAATATACAGGGAACTGAGCCAAATATATAGGAGTACGAGTCATTCCCCAATTGAGAAATGGCCAAAGGATATTAATAGGCAGTTTTCAGAATAAGAAATTAAAAATATCTATAGGCATATGACAAAATGCTCTAAATCACTACTGATTAAAGAAATGCAAATTAAAACAACTCGTATGTACCACATCTCCCCTGTCAGATTGGCTAAAATGACAAGAGAGGAAAATGATAAATGCTGGATAGGATGTGGGAAAATTGCTACATGGTTACATTGCTGGTGGAGTTGTGAGCTGATGCAGCCATTCTGGAGAGCAATTTAGAACTATGCCCAAAGGGCTATAAAAATGTTCATACATTTTGACGCAGCAATACCGCTTCTAGGGTTGTATCCCAAAGAGATCATGCAAGTGGGATAAGGACCCATATGTACAAAATATTTATAGCATCTCTTTTTGTAGTTGCTAAGAATTGGAAATCAAGGTGATGCCCATCAACTGGGGAATGGCTGAGCAAGATGTGGAATACTATTGTGCTACAAGAAACGAGGATGATACGGACCTCATAAGAACCTGGAAAAAATTACAAGATATAATGCAGAGTGAGTGGAGCAGAATGAAGAGAAGATTGTACACAAACATAAATATATGGATTCTGTGAGGACTAACCCTGATAGATTTTGCTTTTCTCAGCAACACAAGGTGCAAAGATAACTCCAAAGAACTCATGATGGAGAACACTATCTATATCTAAAGAAAGAACTATGAAGTGTGAATGCATGTTGAGGCAGCCTTTATGCTCACCTTTTTTTTTCCCTTTTTTTCTCTCTTTTGTTTTTGTTTTTGGGCTGTTTTTGGTTTTGTTTCTTCTTTCTCTTGATTCTTTCCATTGGTCATAATTCTTCTTGACAACTTGACTAGTGTGTAAATAAGTTCGATGTGCCATGCTGTCTTGGGGAGGGATGGGGGGAAGGAGAGAAGAAAATCTGGGACTCAAATTATGTAGAACCGAGTGTTGTAAACTGAAAATAAAAAAAAAGAATTTAAACAAGAAAAAAAGAGCCTAGATATCATCTTTCAAGAAAATATCAAGGAGAAGTGCCATGATATTCTAGAGCCACAGGGTAAAATAGAAATTGAAAGAATCCAACGTTCACCTCCTGAAAAAGATCCCAAAAAGAAATCTCATAGGAATGTTGTCACCAAATTCCAGAACTCTGAGGTCAAGGAGAAAATAATGCAACCAGCCAGAAAGAAACAATTTGAATATTGTGGAAACAAAATCAGGATAACACAAGATCTAGCAGCTTCTACCTTAAGGGATCAAAGAACTTGCAATATGATATTCTGCAGGTCAGTGGAGCTAGGATTCAAACCAAGAATCACCTATCCATCAAAATGGAGTATCATGCTCCAATGCAAAATATGGATTCTCAACAAAATAGAGGACTTTCAAGCTTTCTCAGTGAAAAGACCAGAGCTGAATAGAAAATGTGACTTTGAAATGCAAGAATCAAGAAAAGCATGAAAAAGTAAACAAGAAAGAGAAATCACAAGGGAATGACTAAAGTTGAACTGTTTTGTTCACATTCCTACATGGAAAGATGATGTGTATAATTCTTGAAACCTCAGTAGCTGAAAGGAATATATGTATATGTCATGTTCTCATCAGATTTGACCTTTAGAACGCAATAACATACACACTCAGTTGGGTATCTTACCCCACAGGAAAGAAGGAGGAAGGAGATAAAAAAGGGGAGGGGCGATAGAAGGGAGAGTAGATGGGGGAGGAGGTAATCACATGCAAACACTTTTGAAAAGGGACAGAGTCAGGGGAGAAAATTGAATAAAGTATGATAGGATAGGAAAGAGCAAAATATAGTTAGTCTTTCACAAGATCAGTATTGTGGAAGGGTTTTACATAATGATACATATGTGGCCAATGTTGAATTGCTTACCTTTTTAGGGAGGTTGGGTGGGGAGGGAAGAGGGGAGAGAATTGGGAACTCAAAGTTTTAAAAGCAGATGTTCAAAAAATGTTTTTGAATGCAACCAGTAAATAAGATATACAGGCAACAGGGCATAGAATTCTATCTTGCCCTACAAGAAAGTAAGGAAAAGGGGGAAGAGAGGGAGTTGGATGACAGAAGGGAAGGCTGACTGGGGAACAGGACAATCAGAATATATGCCATCTTGGCGTGGGGGGGAGGGTAGAAATGGGGAGAAAATTTGTAATTCAAGCTCTTGTGAAAATCAATTCTGAAAACTAAAAATATTACATAAATAACTAACAATTAAAAAACTGAAATGTGATTTTCAAAATAAAATAACAGAGATAGAGAAAAATAGGTAAAAAATGAGAGAAAAGGAAGACAATTATTAAAATACAATTAACAACTTGGTAAAAGAGGCAAAAAATTCTGAATAAACCAGCTTCTTGAAAAACGTTATTGGCCAAGTGGAAAAAGAAGCACGAAACTTCACTGATGAAAATAACTTCTTAAAAAGCAAAATTGGTCAGATAGAAAATGAAGTACAAAATCTCATTAAAGAAAATAATACCTTAAGAATTAGAATTGGGCAATAGGAAACTAATGATTCCATGAAATTTCAAGAATCAATTTTAAAATGGTTAAAAAATTTTAAAAGTAGAAAATGTGAAATATCTTATTAAAAAAAGCTGACCTCAAAACTAGATTAAGGAGAGAAAATGTAACAATTATTAGAGAACTTGAAATCCTTGATAAAATAATAAACCAAACAACATACTTCAAAAATTATCAAGGAGCACTGCCCTGATACTGATTCAGAGGGTAAACTAGGAACCGAAAGAATCCATCAATCACAAGCTGGAATAGATACCAAAATGAAAACTCCCAGGATATTATATTCAAATTATGGAGCTTCTGGTTCAAAGAGAAAATATTTCAAGCACCTGGAAAAAAAATTAGATATCATGAAGTCATAGTCAGGAAAATGTAGGAAATATATTCTACAATGTTAATGGAGCAAGAGCTTGGAAGATTACAGAAGGCAAAAGAGGTGAGATTACAACGAATTAAGAATAACTTACATAGCAAAAGAGAGTGTAATCCTTCAAAGGGAAAAATGGATATTTAATGAAATTGAATCCTGATGAAAAATCCATAGCTGAAAATAAAATGTAGCATTCAAACAGAACACTCAAGAGAATCATATAAAGG
>JAQQSZ010000057.1:13863-41277 GCA_028646595.1 Phalanger gymnotis | reverse complement strand
ATGGTTTTCTCTCATCCTTCTCATTTCTCTTCCCAATTTTTCCTCTACTTCTCTAACTTGCTTTTCTAAATCCTTTTTTGAATTCTTCCATGGCCTGAGACCAGTTCATGTTTTTCTTGGAGGTTTTGTTGTAGGCTCTATGACTTTGTTAACTTCATCTGACTGTATGTTTTGGTCTTCTTTGTCACCAAAGAAGGATTCCAGAGTCTGAGACTGAATCTGGGTGTATTTTCGATGCCTGGCCATATTCCCCTCCAACTTAATTAACCTTTGAATTTTTCAACGGGGCATGGCTGCTTAAAGACTAAAGAGTTCTATGTTCCAGGCTTGGGCGGATGCGCTGCCTTACCAGCACTCCTCTTTCCCCAAAAGCCCCTACTGTGGATGGCTTAAATCTTCAGCAGGCTCTTCACTCCTGCTCTGATCAGCCACTTAATTCCTCCCACCAGGTGGGAGATCATTTGGCCTGAGTGAATAATCCCAAAGAGAGCATTAATGCATTGGTGTCAACTTGTATGATAGCTTCTAGTAGAGAGTCTCAAGAATTATGCTTGGTTCTCTGCTTATGAATATTTTTATTGATGTTTTTAGGGGAAAACACATATATAGGTATATATGTACATGGGTGTATATATATATGTATGTATGTATATAGGCATATACATGTATAAAATTATACAATACTTTTTAAAATTTGTGATCTGATAGTCGAGTATTTTATTAAGTGTTTGCAAACATGCTAGGCAGTGTACAATTGACACAGCTAGAGTTGATAGGTAACATTTCATGTAAAAGAGACAGAAAGTCAAAATATATCAAAAGCCTAAAATGATGGTTTGAGTCTATAAAAATAATATTTATGGTGGATAAATATAAAATATTAAATTAAATTATAAATATCAACTTTATTATGTGTGGCTAGATAACATTTCCTCCAGACTATGCTTGCAGTTTTTAGTGGACTTCAAGCTTAATATTATTCAAGAATATAATACAGCAAACAAACAAACAAAAACATGATGAAAGGCTGTGTTAATAGAGGCATAATGTCAATGATGACTTCTTTAACCTATTCACATCAGGATATTATGTTAAATTTTCAGTAATATATTTCAGGAAGTACATTGGTAAATGGTGACTATCACAAATAGAATGATGAAGGGCATTGAGATTAGGCCATATGATGATGAGTTGAAAGCTCTTTTGTTGCTTAATATAGGTAACAGAATATTTATGAAAGGCATTATTGTCATCTTGAAACGCATGAAGGGCTGTCATATGGAAGGGAGACTAGTCTTATTTTTCTTGGCCCTGGTATATAGAACTTGGAACAATGAAGAAAAGTTGAAAAGGGAAAGACTTAAAACTTGTCGTAAGAACATCCAAAAGAAGACTAAGGTTGGCACTGGAATTAGTGGTCTCCCCCTCACTGAAGATCTTAAAGCAAAGGTAGAATATTTACTTGTTGAACATATTTCAACTAGATAGCCTACAAGGTCCTTTCCAACTCTGAGATTATTTAATTAGTTGGCTCTTTTTCTGGGATTCACAATTTCAGTGGTTCAGTAATATCTTTATGTATGACAGCTCATTATTTCTCACTAGCCCCACATATGACCATGTTTCTGTCCATTTTCTTGTAATCTACACCAGTGATGCTTCACCAGCCACTTCAGAGGCCATTCCCTAAGCCACTCAGCCAAGAAAATACAGCTATGTTATCCTGATGGGAATGAAGCTGCCATATCTAGCCTTCCTCAGGTCTGACTGTGGTTCAACCCCGTCATCTTATTTCAATCTTCATTGTTGCTACATGATACTCCATCATTTTGGGAAAGAATATTAGTTGGTTGCTTTATTGCTCCTTCACCATCCTATGACTTCACAATTTAAAATATTCTTCTTTGGCCATCACTCTGTTCTATTCATTTTTGCCCTGTTATTAGAATTTAAGCTCCTTAAGAGCATAGATTTCTTGTCTTTTTTTTTTTTATATTCACAGAACCAAGCATACTGTTTGACACATTGTAAGTTGTTAATAAATGCCCCCTCCCCACTTCATTCATTCATGATTCTGTGAACCACAGTTAAAACTAGGGATAATTGTATTTGTTACATATTTCCCAATAGATTTTCCAATAGATTATAACTAGGGTCTATTTCCTGCATCTCTGACTTATTGTATGTTCTTCTGAAATTCTTCTCTTGCCTTAATTTGCAGATAATAATTCAAAGTTAATGCTTATACAACAGTGAGAAATCTGGCCACACTGTCTGAAGATCAGGCCTGCTACATTTCATGAGTATTCCAGGATTCTCTGATACCCTTTAGAGAGTTTGGGGGTGTTTTTTTTTTTAAATTAATTAATTAATTAATTAATTTAATATATTTTTTTTTATTTTCAGCATGGATTTTCACAAGAGTTTGAATTATAAATTTTCTCCCCATTTCTAGCCTCCCCCCCACTCCAAGAATGCACATATTCTGATTGCCCCATTCCCCAGTCAGCTCTCCCTTTTGTCACCCCACTCCCTCTCATCCCCTTTTCCCTTTCTTGTAGAGCAAGATAGATTTCTATGCCCCATTACATGTATATCTTATTTCCTAGTTTCATGTAAAAACTTTTTTTTGGAACATCTGCTTTTGAAACTTTGAGTTCCAAATTCTCTCCCCTCTTCCCTCCCCACCCACCCTGCCTAAGAAGGCAAGCAATTCAACATAGGCCACATGTGTATCATTATGTAAAACCCTTTCACAATACTCATGTTGTAAAAGACAAACTATATTTTGCTCCTTCCTATCCTATCCCCCTTTATTCAAATTTCTCTCTTGACCCTCTCCCTTTTCAAAAGTGTTTGCTTTTGATTACCTCCTCCCCCTATATAACCTCCTTTCTATAGTCTCCCCTTTTTATCTCCTTCCTCCTTTCCTGTGCAGTAAGATACCCAATTGAGATGTCTATGTTATTCCCTCCTCAGGTCAAATCTGATGAAAGCAAGATTCACTTATTCCCCCTCACTTGCCCCCTCTTCCCTCCCAACAGAACTGCTTTTTCTTGCCACTTTTATGTGAGATAATTTACCCCATTCTATCATTCTATCTCTCCCTTTCTCCCTCTCTCAATATATTCCTCTCTCATCCCTTAATTATATATATATATATATATATATATATATATATATATATTTAGATATCATCCCTTCATATTCAACTCACTCTGTGTTATATATATATATATATACATATATATGTATATATATATATATATATATATATATATATTCACACGTATATATGCATTCCCTACAGCTACCCTAATACTGAGGCTTCATGAATTACACGCATCATCTTTACATGTAGGAATGTAAACAAAACAGTTAAACTTTAGTAAGTCTCTTATTATTTCTCTTTCTTGTTTACCTTTTCATGCTTCTCTTGATTCTTGTGCTTGAAAGTCAAATTTTCTATTCAGCTCTGGTCTTTTCACTGAGAAAGATTGAAAGTCTTCTCTGTTATTGAAAATCCATATTTTGCCTTGAAGCATGATACTCTGTTTGCTGGGAAGGTGATTCTTGCTTTTAATCCTAGCTCCATTGACCTCCAGAATGTCATATTCCAAGCCCTTGATCCCTTAAAGTAGAAGCTGCTAGATCTTGTGTTATCCTGATTGTATTTCCACAATACTCAAATTGTTTCTTTCTGTTCCGCTTGGAGTATTTTCTCCTTGATCTGGGAGCTCTGGAATTTGGCAACAATATTCCCAGGAGATTTCTTTTTGAGATCTTTTTGAGGAGGTGATCAGTAGATTCTTTCAATTTCTATTTTGCCCTGTGGTTCTAGAATATCAGGGCAGTTCTCCTTGATAATTTCTTGAAAGATGATGTCTAGGCTCTTTTTTTTTTTTTTGATCATGGCTTTCGGGTAATCCAATAATTTTTAAATTATCTCTCGTGTATATATTTTCCAGGTCAGTGGTTTTACCAATGAGATATTACACATTGTCCTCCATTTTTTCATTCCTTTGGTTCTGTTTGATAATGTCTTGATTTCTCATAAAGTCACTAGCTTCCACTTGCTCCAATCTAATTTTTAAGGTAGCATTTTCTTCTGTGGTCTTTTGGACCTCCCTTTCCGTTTGGCTAATTCTGCCTTCCAAGGCATTCTTCTCCTCATTGGCTTTTTGGAGCTCTTTTGCCATTTGACTCAGTCTATTTTTTAAGGTGTTGTTTTTTTCTGTATATTTTTCAGTATTTTTTTTGGCTCTCCTTTAGCAAGTCATTGACTTGTTTTTTTCATGGTTTTCTCTCATCCTCTTTTCTCTTCCCAATTTTTCCTCTACTTCTCTAACTTGCTTTTCCAAATCCTTTTTGAGCTCTTCCATGGCCTGGGACCAGCTCATGTTTTTCTTGGAGGTTTTTGTTATGGGCTCTCTGACTTTGTTGACTTCTTCTGACTGTGTATTTTGGTCTTCTTTGTCACCAAAGAAGGATTCCAGAGTCTGAGACTGAATCTGGGTGTGTTTTTGCCACCTGGCCATGTTCCCAGCCAACTTACTTGACCCTTGAGTTTTTCAGCAGGGTATGACTGCTTGTAGACTAAAGAGGTCTATGTTCCACGCTTGGGTGGATGCGCTGCCTCACCAGCACTCCTCCTTCCCCAAGAAACCTCTACCTGGACTGGTCTTAGATCTTCAGCAGGCTCTGCACTCCTGTTCTGATCCGCCACTTAATTCCTCCCACCAGGTTGGCCTGGGGCCAGAAGTAACTGCAGCTGTAGTTCTGCAGCTGCTCCACCTCCACTGCCCCAGGGTGGCTGAACCGCAAACTCCCTGTCCCCAGTAACTTTTCCCACTAACCTTCTCTGTTGTCTTTGCTGTTTGTTGGTTGAGAGGTCTGGTAACTGCTGTAGCTCACTGATTCAGGGTGCTGGGGCACGGCTCCGCCTGGCTCCCAGTCTGGTCAGTCCACGCCGCCCACCCTGGGCTCTGTTCTGCTCAGCTCTGCTCCCCTCAGGTCCCAGCTCCATGCGGGATAGACTTTACCCAGAGACCATCCAGGCTGTCCTGGGCTAGAGCCCTACTTCCCCCTACCACTTTGTGGGTTCTGCAGTTCTAGAATTGGTTCAGAGCCATTTTTTATAGGTTTTTGGAGGGACTTGGTGGGGAACTCATGCTAGTCCCTGTTTTCCAGCCATCATCTTGGCTCCACTCCCCTCCACCCCCGAGTTAGTCTATTTTTTAAGGTGTTATTTTCTTCAATATTTTTTGGGTCTCTTTTAGCAAGTCATTGACGTGTTTTTCATGATTTTCTCACATCATTCTCACTTCTCTTCCCACCTTTTCCTCTACTTCTTTAACTTGCTTTTCCAAATCGTTTTTTGAGCTCTTCCATGGCCTGAGATGACTTCATGTTTTCCTTGGAGGCTTTTGATGTAGGCTCTTTGACTTTGTTGACTTCTTCTGGCTTTGTGTTTTGGGCTTCTTTGTCATCAAAGAATCCAAAGTCTGTGTCTGAATCTGAGACCCTTTTTTGCTGCCTAGCCATGTTCCCAGCCACTACTTGTCTCTTGAGTTTTTCGTTGGGATATAACTGCTTGTAGAGTAGAGAATACTTTGTCCCAAGCTTGAGGGGCTGCACTGTTATTTTCAGAGATATTTCTGAACAGCAAGCTCTGCCACAGTGGTGCTCCTCCTCCCCCAAGAACTGCCAACCCAGACCAGATTCAGATCTAAGCAGGCTCTGCACTTCCACTTAGTTCTGCCACTTAATTCCTCCTTCCAGGTGGGCCTGGGGCCAGAAGCAACTGCAGCTGTAGTTCTGTAGCTGCACCATTTCTGCTGCCCCCATGGTCGTGGCTGAACCTCGAACTCCTTTCGCTCTGTCTCCTGAAGTTTTTCCCACTAACCTTCTCTGTTGTCTTTGGTGTTTGTGGGTTGGGAAGTCTTGTAACTGCCACAGCTCACTGATTCAGGGAGCTAGGGCTTGTTCTGCCCGGTTCCTGGTCTAGTTGGTCCAGGTGCAGCCCATGCATGGCTCTGCTCCCCTCTGTTCCCAGCTCTGTGTGATAGGACTTACCCAGCAACCATCCAAGCTGTCCAGGGCTAGAGTCCTGCTTTCCTCTGCTATTCTGTGAGTTCCATAGTTCCAGAATTTGTTCAGAGGCATTTTTATCAGTATTTGGAGTGTCCTGGGGGAGAGCCCTGGACAAGTCCCTGCTTTCCAGCCACATCTTGGCTCTGTCCCCGTTTGGGGGTGTTTAGTCTCTATTTTTGATTCAGTCTCTCACCAATTATATTCTTCCAGAGTGTCTCTGGCACCTCAAATCCCTTAAACCATTAATAATCAGATTAACTACATCAAACATATAGCGAGAAGAAACACACAGATACCTGAGGGGAATAATCCACCCTACACTACCTCATTTTCTTGGGATGAGAAAGGGGTTGGATTCCTAGCTTAACTCAATTCCCATACAGTACAGTCCTACCAAGTTCCAAGTTTAGAACTTCCTTGGGCTTGTTTCCTGGAACTATAGCTTTTAATGGCTTCCTTGTACAAGCAACAATATCCTTCCTAGAATCATGCCTTTAAGGTTGCCATGGCTCAATCTCTTAGGTCGGGAGACTGTATATCCTGTCCTTATAGTTGAAAAGGACAAAGAAAAAGACCAAAACTCCAAGCCTAGTTAGCAGGGCCAAAAGACCTAAAAGGTGGAGTAGTAACTTCCCCACCTACACAGCTTAGTTCACAGCACCTGTGCTATGAATGAATATGATTTTCACCCACTGAACTCTGCAAAAAAGAGATTGCAACTGCTCCAGTATAGCAATGTTTAAGATATATCCAGTTCAAGTTATAAAACCAATGGAAAGAGGCTGCTCCTATCCACTTGGAAAGTGAATATAGGATGTCTTCTCTGAGAGGGCGATCCCTACTACCTCCCATATGGGCACCTCCACCTTATATGACTTGGAAAAGTGCAACAAACCTAAGTAGTAGACTAATGACTAAAGGACTGTCATATAATATGCATCATCAAAAAAGAGTTGGGCTGTTTACTATGGGCAAAAATTATTTCTTGCTCTTGTTAGACAAACACCCACATCAATGACTATAGACTCTGCTTTAGAAAACATATAGACCACACTTTATCTTCATTAGTAGACTGTTTTTATGAAGCTGCTGTGATCTAAACATTTATCATCATATAGTGAATCCTCTGCTGATGAGTCTTTGAATTTTTTTCGGTTGGTCCTAGATAAATAGATATAAATTTAATTTATGTACCTTTATTTAAACCTTTTCCAAATTGGAAAGGCCTGCCAAAGATAAGCATCTGCTCTCATAGCCTTTGGGAAGTCAATGGAGTAATCTCTATGAGGCGGTGAGCTTTTAGGGTAGGGTTTTACCATGAGACAAAGTTTGCATGCCTTAAATATAAATGTTTAAAACATATACTTATGCAAAAAAGGTAAGAAATAAAGCAATACGGTAAAGACAAGAAGGAACATGCTGTGGTGAAGAGAGGGGTTGGAGAGGAATGTTTTAAAAAATAGGCATACAATTATGGAAGTATCAGATGGTCTGGAGTGAAGCCAAAGTAGATAGGAAATAGTGTTAAGTTTCTATTCAGGATTAGCTTTTTGTTTTATCTCCCGTATCTCTCTTCCTTCCCTTTTCTTCTTCTTTTTCCTCTTCTGTCTTAATGACTCCCTTCCTCATTCCATATGACTTTAGTATAGAGTTACAGGCTCAGGTGTTAAAAGATTTTAAGGTGGGCCTGAAAGACATCTGACTCTAGTAAAGCACAGAAAAAAGAAGAAAAAAAAACCAACACTGTATAAAACATTAGAACCCCATTATTTGAAATCACTTCTGTATAGCTAGCCCAGTGGGCCTGAGACACAGTGAGCAGAAATTTAATGCCAATCAACACATCATTCTTCAAGTCCTGTCTTGACATATCATCCTAAGTATGATATGTAGATGATGCTGTTGAAATTGTTCAGAACGCCAAAAGTGAAGTCTGTAACAAGTCCAAGTAGAACATTTGGAAATGATCTCCTTTCTGAAGAGTTCTAGTTGCATCTGTAGCACAATATCATGTCTGCTCTTCTTCAAAAAGACAAGTTTATTTTATTGCTTTAGTGTTTTGTTCTCTCCTTTCCACTCCCATCAACATATAATTAGAGAGTATTCGAAAAAGCAGAGGCAAGTGGTAACTTTTGGCTTTAAATAGCTAGTGTATATTTTGGTCAGTTAGCAAGCTTTTAAATAGATGAGTTTATTAAAATTTTTATTGATTCACTGTATACAGCACTGACATAGAGGCCAAATTCAAAGATGGGTGGAGGTTTATATCTACTTGGTAAGCTGATTAAATCTGTCCATCAGTTAACAGAGTTCATAAGCACCTGTTTTAGGTTAACAATTCTCTCCTTGAACATTATGAAAGCTTAGACGGATTGAAGAACCAGGAAAACTATGTGGAAGAGGCCCTTAAATGAACATTTTTTTTTAACTTCATCTCCAGAGACAGAGCAAGAAGCTATAAGTTACTATGTGATTTTAGTTTGGAGTTAGGGGTTCAGATTCTAAAGCACTTAAGGTAGGCCTGAAAGAAATTTGACTGTAGTCAAGTGAGGAAAAAAGAAAAAAAAAACATAATGCAAAACATTGGACCTGTGTTACTATAAGTCCATGTTGCACGTTGTCACCAGAACTTAGTTTAATACAAACTTAGGCCTTGTAGCCTCTGTAGCAACAAGACAACAAAACACATTTTTTCTTTGTTTAGCCTTCAAAACCATTAATAAATATGCCAGACAAAATGATTAAAGTGTGCTTCTTGGAAAAACAAAAAGCGGTTGTCTGTACTGCTCAACCTGTCCTTGTATTACTCCCAGCTGAGTCTGAAACTAAGGATTCAAGAAGTCAAGGCAACAAGCACCTACTATATGCTAGGCATTGGAAAAAGTGCTTAGGATACAAAGTAACACAAAAAACGGTCCATGCTTTCAAGGACCTCACATTCTAATGGTGGAGAAGTCATATAGATAATTACGTATATGTAGTATGTTGAGTAGATAGGTTAATCTCAGAAGGGAAAGCAGTAGCAACTTCTTTGTGGATACAGGAAAGGAGCTATCTGTCTTTCCATAATACTTTCTGAAACTAAAAATTTTAAGTCTTTTTCTCTATTTAGAGATTGAAGCTATCATTTTAACATACAATGTTTGAAGATACAATTCTAAATTCATCTCCATCATTTGAGTTATATGGCTCTTCTCTTTTTTCCTGGTCATAAGATGACTTTAAATTAAAAGGACAAAAAACAGTTTTGTACTCTAGCCTCTCATGTAGAGATTCCACTTCCCAAAATTAAGATTTTAATTATTGGAAGGTGAGTTTATCAAAGTATAAAAGCCCCCATGACTCCAAATCCCAATTATGTTAGTTTTGCTTTGCAACCGAAGAGTCTTGAGATGGTCAGCAGTTAGAAACTGGCATGAGAACTTCACATGTACTTGGTTTCAAAGAACTGAAGCACTTGTTTAAAGTATGTACATTCTGCTTTTATTTCCTGTAAGATGGGTATAGCCATTAAGTAACTCTGAGCAGAGGGAAATCATAATGTTATATAATTTATGTGTATTAATAAAAGTATAATATTACAGTAGTGAACCCTAACCTTGAATTGCAAAATGTGATACATTTAATTGGAAAAAATCTCCAGGAATAGTGGAGTGTGCTTGCAATACACCCTATGGGGTAAGCTGAGGCTGTGGTATAAATTGAGTTCAGGAATTATGAGCTATAATAACAATAAAATCTGTCAGCTGAGTGGCACAGTGGATAGAGCTCTGGGTTTAGAGTCAGAAAGATTCATTTTCCTGAGTTCAAATCTAGCCTCAGACATTTACTACCCTGAGCAACTCATGTAACTCTGTTTGTTTTTCCTCAACTGTAAAATGAGTTGGGGAAGGAAATTGCAAACCACTCCAGTATCTTTTATTTTTTGTAGTTTAATTTTTATTCAATAATCATAAACTTAACTCTGTTGTCTAGCTAGACTTGTGGAAGGAAAAAAGAAATGAAATCCAAAGACAATTGCAGTAAGTGAGAGCACAAGGATTACAGAGCATAAGAGCAGATGGGGCTTGGGGGTGATCTCTCTAGCTACAGAGGAATGGTTTGATGATTAAGACAAAAAACAAAACAAAAACTTATGAGACTTGTCCACAGTCAATGATAATGATCTTCTTGCTGGTCTAGCCATCCCGAGAGAAAATGCTCCATGGCTTCCACAATGTTCATGCCTTTTTTCACTTGGCCAAAGAATGCATGCTTGTCATCCAACCAATAAACCTTAGCAGTGCAGATGAAAAACTGGGTGCCATTCGTGTTGAGTCCAGCATTTGTCATGGACAAGATGCCAGGACCAATATTCTTCAGGATGAATTTCTCATTAGCAAATTTCTCTCCATAAATGCACTTGCCACCAGTGCCATTATGGTATGTGAAGTCACCATCCTGTCACATGAACCCAGGAATGATTCTGTGGAAGCAAGATCCCTTGTAACTCAATCCCTCCTCTCCAGTGCTCAGAGCATGGAAATTTTCTGTCATTTTTGGAAACTTGTCTGCAATGAGCTGGAAAATAACCCAGTCCAGGGTCTCTATCGATGGTGATGTTGAAGTACATGTTGGGGTTGGCCATGGCCACAGACTCCTGGGCTGGGCCCAATGGCACATGAAGAGGTAGCAGGGATTAGTGTCTAGCAGACGGAACTAAGATGAGGACTCCCGGTGGCCTCTAATATCTTTACCAAGAAAACCTTACATGGGATCATGAAGAGTCAGACATGACTGAAATCAACAACAACAACAACAAAATCCATCAAGTGTATATACAAATGAAGCACAAAAAAAGGTGAGCCTCATGAGATGGAGGACTTCCAGGTCCTGCGCAAAAGCTTTCATCTTGATTGGTATTGGGATTAGCCTATGTTTGGATACAGCTATGCTTCCAGCCTGAGTGAAAAAAGGGAACTCGGTCTCAAAGCAAAATAAAACAACACCACCAAACCATAAAATTTCAATGTAATCTCTATAGCACCCCCTACTTTTCACAGATTTTCCATAGAAGCTCAAAGATCACCATATGCTTCAGAACTACATAATCCAACCCGTGCCTAAACAAGATTCCATTCTACAATGATTCTAGAGAATTGGTCATGTAGCCTTTGTTTCAAGACCAATAGGTAGGAGTAATTTTCTATTTTCAGAAATAATTCATCCCATTGTAATATAGCTCTATCTGTTAGCTAGGTGAAAACCTGCCTCCTTGCAACTTTCACCCATTGATCCTAGCTCTAAACTCCTAATCCAAGAAGAACAATTCTAATGCCTTTTCTGCCTGGTAACTTCAATGACCAGGATTGCTGCTGGGGACAGTCTTATAAAACAGACATTAACAAGACAGGCCAATGAAAGGATAGCATAAGCAATCAATCATTCCTTTCGTTCAGATTAATTTTGAATCCTCTTGGTATCACAAAAATTGTGAAGAAGGTTTAATGAAGCAGACAGTGCTACTTGTTTGCTGTTATGGTTGTTTTTAGGCAAATCTTGGTTCTTCCACTTCTACCTGTGTAAATTTGGGCAAGTCAGATCAAGCTTCTGGACCTCAATTTTCTCATAGATGAATTCAGGACACTGGATAGTATGATATCTCTCGTTAGCTATAACTCTATGATTCTCATAACTGTACAAAATAAAAGTTGATTTTCTGAATTGTTTCAAACAGGAGGCATGTAGGTGTTGGACAGAGTACTGGACTTGGAATCAGGAAGACCAAATTTGAATTGTGCCTTAGATATTTACTAGCTTTGTGACCGTACATAAATTAGCCTCTCTCAGATTAAGTTTCTTTAATTTTAAAATGTGGGAGGGGGCAGCTAGGTGCCATAGTAGACAGTGCTGGGCCTGAAATCAGGAAGACTCACTTTTCTGAGTTCAAATCTTGCCTCAGACACTTCCTAGCTATGTCACCCTGGCACGTCACAATGCTGTGTGCCTCAGTTTCTCATCTGTAAAATTAACAAGAGGGAAATGGCAACCCACTCTAGTAGTTTTGCCAAGAAAACTTCAAATGGCTTCACAAAGAGACGGATATGACTGAAATGACTGAATAACAACAACGAATTGTAAAATGAGGATAATAATAGCATCCACCTCTCAAGGTTCTTGTGTGGATCAAATGAGATAACATGTGAAGTGCTTCGAAAGCCTTAAAGTGCTATAAATACTCTATTATAGGATGATGATGATGATTGTAGTTAGCAGAGAAAGCTAAAGCAATTCCATTTTGTCTGCAATTCATCTATCTCGTCCGTGATTTTGCATTGCCGTTCCCACCATGTCTACTACATTCCTTACTGCTGAAATTGCAAGGACAGTCCTATCTATTAGGGCAAGATTAAAGAGATAGCTAACCTAAAGAAGAACCTTTCAGGTTGCTATCCCCAGCAACAGGGTCTGTTCAATCAAAGATAGCACGTCCCCTATTTCTACCCTACAATCCCCTAACAACTGCCCTGTCTAATCAAGAAGTACCCCATACTCAATTCACCTACTGCCTAAATGTAAACCTATATAAGTTTGTCCTTTTGTTCTTTCAGTTAGTCTCCCATCATGGGTGTGGGGCTCCATTCCCAGCAAAATCAATAAATTCTTATTGGTTCCTAAATTTATAGTAAAGGGATTGGTTTTGGTTTTGAGATTTTGGTTCTGATCGTGGTTTGTTGCATCACTAACAATTTTATACACATGATGATGATGATGATGGTGATGATAATGATGATTTTATGGGAATATTCACAGGCAGCACCAACTAGTAGAAAATAAATAAAATTTGGGGTTTTGATTTTTTTGGTAAAGATACTGGAGTAGTTTGCCATTTCCTTCTCCAGCTTATTTTACAGATGAGGAAACTGAGGCAAAAAGGGTTAAATTACTTCCCCTGTGTCACACAGCTAGGACTTATCTGAGGCCAGATTTGAACTCATGTGTTTCTGAATGCTGGCCTAGGACTCTAACCACTTGGCCACCCTCTCTACCCTGATGAACTATGGATGCTTAGGTTTAAAGGTTAAATTCATTCTCTATTACTTAGATTAAAATGAGAAAGTTGGACTAGAAGACTGATAAGATTATATTTTACTCTAAGTACTATGAACATGACTGATTAAAAGACATATTTTAATCTGAGTAGGAGGACTTTTTAAGCATAAAGGAAGAAGAGGGCTACCAAAGGATTTGTGGGTATTAAGCTTGATTTTCCTCTTCTGGCTAAACAAAGATTAGCTAATTTTCTCATCTTGTGCTCCTAAAAGAGAAGAGCTTTTTTGAACATCCCATAGCCAGAAAAAGAAGAGAATTTATCCATGTTACTAGTAGTATAGAACAGTGTCTACTCCAGGTGCCAGAAATATAGACATATCTGAGAATATCTGGTTTGAATTCATCCTTTTTTGTTGCCTTCCAACCTAGCAGTGCTCTTTCGAAAATACATTAATCAGAACAGAAGTTAATATTATGGGTCTTGTCTAATCAGGGCAGAATACACTGTAGCTTCTACTACACTTGTTTTGAATGTTATTAATTCTAGTAATAAAGTTTAACATTAATTTTCCATTCTGCCATGTCACTATTGACTCAGGATGAGCTTGCAAAATCAATAAATATTTTCATGCAAATTTTTATCCAGTTCCATTCTCTATTTTTTCATTTTCTTGAACCTAAATCCATATCTTTACAGTTGTTTCTGCTATGTTTTTTTTTAAAGCAATGTGATGAGTGAATAAAATAAATGTTAGAAAAAACCCTATAGTACATTGTAAAGGGCATCAGAAGGTCTAAAGTAAATGGCAATAGTGTTTTGAAAAGGAAGTGATTACTTATATTTAGTGAGATCAGGGAGAGGTAACACTTTGGACAATGCCTTTAAGGATGGCAAGGCTTTCAATATGCAGAGATAGTAATGGAAATTCTCTTAGTACAAAGGACAGACAGGCTCAAGAGATATTTGCTGAAACAATGATAATGAAAAAAACAAAATCATAAATGAAAGGGCTAGAAAAAGTTATTCGAGACAAAATGTGAAGAGTTTGGAGATCAAACTAAGGTGATTGTGGTTTATTTTGACTTATCATATTTTGGTTTTTTTTTTCTTTTCCTTCATTAAGGAGTGTAAAGACTGACAATTTTTGAGAAAAGCGATGACAGAGTAAAGCTTTTGCATTAGAAAGATTAGTGTGACAGAGATGTGAAGACTAATTAGAGAAAGGAGAGATTAGAAGAAGATAAACCCATGAGGGACCTCCAGTTAATGGTTGAAAAAGGATTAAACTACAGAGTGGATAAACAAAATGAAATACATGGAATGAAGAAAAATGAAAATACATGCAATGTATTTCAGGTGTTATGCAGACCTGAAATGCAAATTTGATAATTGATTGGAAGAGAAGAATGAATGAAAAATTACTGCTAATTTTCAAGGCTGTATGCCTATGGAAATGTTGCTAGCCTTTGAAAGAGGCTTATGTGTGAATACATCCTCTTTTCCATGTTACTGTAGGTCCCTGACTGACCTCATATATCAAGAACAGCCTTTGGTTTTGCTTGAGCAGGTACTACTTGTGTTATATGGGGACTTGTGAAAGCCCAGAAATGTGACTAAGCTAGAATATCTCCAATTATAATCTTAATCAGATGATATTTAGTATTGTCCTGATCCTATCTTTAATTTTTCACGAGGAATGAAGGGACCATTAAAAAATACTCTTATGGCTGGATTGTTCCATTTGGGCCAGCATGTAATATTGCACCTTCAGATTGCTGAGGTGAAGAAACCACAAATGGAAAGATGTGCCTCTAACACCCTCCAATAACTTAGTGGAAACATTTGAATAATCAAAAATGGCATAATGACTCCCTTACAAACCTCCCCCTGTCCCACACATAGCATTTTTTTGGCCTCCATAATAATTTCTGGTGTTCTATGGATACAAAATCCCTGCTTATGTTCTCATGAAATCATTTACCTCTTTTGGAAATCAGGGCACTGAGATAATTAGATATCAGAAATAATCAAAGCATTGTAGAATCACAAAAGCTCAAAGTTAGAAAGGACCAATGAATCCTGTGTTATGTTCTATGAAAGGATCCCTTCTACTACATTCTAAATGTGGTTAAGTAGTCTCTGCTTGAATATTTACCATATTTCCCCATGTATAAGACACACCTTAATTTGGGGGCCGGAAATTTGAAAAAAAAATTATTATATAAAGTTATTGAACTCAAGTTTTATCCATCTGCTCATAGCTTTCAGGTATCTTTTGGGCAAGTCTGGTGCATATACACATGCTTATTTCATTCATTTCCTGAACCTGAAGCACCATTTATGTCCTCCTTTGAAATCAGTAACTTCTTTTTCATCAGCAATTCTTGCCTCATGCCGAACCATCTTTGTGGACACAGGAATTCCAACTGCTCTTTGCTCTTCGATCCATATCTTCAATTCCCTCTCTAAATCAGGCCATTTTGCTGATTTGCCTCTTGTGGCCTTCCTCTGCCATGGTGTTTTCAGTAAGGTTTCTTCTTCCTGTACCCAGTCTCAGATTTTTTCTCAGTTGGAGGAGAACCAAACTTAGGTTCAGCAGCACGATTTCCATTCACTTTTCCAAACTGGATCACTTTTAACTTGAATTCAGCACTGTACAAAAATCTTTTCTGAGCCATTTCTGGGCAGAATGTGGTAACAAATGCGAAACAATGAGCGCAAAGACAATAAGTGTGAGAAAGCGGGAAATGTAAGTAAAAAAATTTACAACCACTGTATAAGATGCACCCAGTTTCTCAACCCCACATTTTTTGAGAAAGGGTGCATCTTATACATGGGGAAATGCAGTATGTGTTTATTGTGCAGAGAGAGAAGGGCAAAGTCTGAAGGATGTCATACTATGCCAACTAATAAAGCATCACATTAGGAAGCAGATTGAGTGCACTGACTGTCAGGGAGAGATGCACCTAAATAGCTCAAAGGAATATCATAAATATCAGTGGAAACTATATCCCTAGAAGAGCTAACAGAGTGAGAGTGAATAGGCTTAAGCAATGTTGATTTCTAGTAAAGGACTCTTGAGATTTCTGCCAAGAAGGAGAAATTATTATATATAGATTATTTAAGGTAGACATTAGATTTTATAGAGTGCTATCAATTTTGATAAATGATTACTTCATTTCTGCTCCAAATATCAAGTATACCATTGTTCATAGTATCAAGGATAGAGGATAGTTTCACATTTTGTGGTTTAGATCTATATGGGGAAAGACCAAGGCCAATGTTAATTTGATTCATTTTCATGGGCTCTGTTCATGTTTGATGGTTTGTGTAAAAAAATTCAAGTCAAATTTTCTTTTGTTCTTTTGGAGCTTGTGTCATTCAGCTGACACTGAGAAGGAGCTTCTTAGATCTGCTCCCATTGGATAAGGAGGTTTTAGGAGTTCCATTAGGCGAGTCTGCCAAGGTTGTGCCAGAATTTGGACATCACCTGGGAAAGGAAGCCATTGACAAGAAGGTATATGAAATTAAGGAAAGGTTCAATTTCTTGTTGTATGCCAGACATACCATGACAGAATTTTATTTTTACCTTGAGTAATACAACCTGATTTCTTGCAAAAAAAAAAAAAAACAAGGAAACCGACAAAAAAAACACATGCCTTCATTACTTCACAATTATTCCCATTGCTCGACCTTTATGCATGTGGCCTGTGGTTCCATATGGCATAGCAAAAGACTTCATTGACCCATAACGTAATGTGATCTTTGTCCATATTTGCTACTCTCTGAATCATGTTTAAGTGTAACTATGGATGAATATTACTTTTAACAATAATACCTCAGCAAGAGTGGTAGAGGCTAGTGTTATTGTTTCCACTTTACAGAAGGAAATTTAAGGGACATACCCCAAACTGAAAAATCAAGTAGGGAAGGTAGAACTACCTTTTTAGGAATGATTTACTGTGGTGAAATCTGAACTTTTCTCCCATTTACATGGAGAGAAGGTGGCAACAGTACCCATCCATTCATGGGATATATGTTTTTTGGCATGACATCATGGAAATTTGTCTTGCTTGATCAACCTACAACTCTTGATTTTCCACTATATCCGTTATCTGTGCTCTAGTTTCTCATGTCAAATATGAAATGGCACTAGTGAATGGAATGGGGCTTTATATAGTTCATACAATCTCTATCAGAAGCATTTTTCCCTTAAGTAATCTTTTGGCATGAGATCTGAGAATGAGCACAATGCTGACTTTATTTCTTCTTAATCTCTTCTTTTTTGTGTTTGATAGCTGTGACAATACTGAGGACATACATCTGAATATAATTTTCCTTCAAGATATATAACTTATGCCTTAAAAACATAGTATGAGTGTTAAATATCTATTAAGGTAAAAATTGTGGTTAATTTATTTTAGGCTTTGATCTTGAAATATATTTAAAAAACAAAGAAATAAATTTGTAATTCTCCAATATTTTGAAGTCTGTGTGATTTGGAGTTCATGAGAGTGTTAGTGGCACCCATTATCTTAAATGACAAAATAGTAATAACTTGCATGTTCAGTGTAGTGGGAAAATCCTTGGATTTGGAATGAGAAGGTATGAATTTGAGTTGTGTCTCCAGCTTTTATTGGCTTTATAACCATGTAGAAGTGTGCAGTAGAAAGATCTTAGTACTTAGAGTTGAAAACCTTTAGTTCAGATGGCATCTCTGTTATTTAATATCGGCATCCATTTGGCAAATCATTTAACCTCTTTTGTAAAATAAAGTGATTGAACTAGATAAATTATAAATCCCTTTCAAGCTTTAAATCTAATCTACCAGGTCACATTTCTCTCAACCTAAGATTCTTCATTAACAAAATTGGGATAATAATAGCTATTGTGCAAACCTTATAGAGAAGTCGTGACTATGAAATGAAATAATTTATTAGAAACGTAATATATATATATATATATATATATATATATATATATATACCATCCTTTTATGTATTTCAATTAGGAAAATTCTGAAGTTTTTTTTAATAGGAAACAATTTTAATGCTTTTAAAATATTTTAAATAGGGTTATCCTACCATAAGAAGAGAATTGTATTCAAGTAAATGTGGTTAATTCACTTTAAATTAATAAAGCTATTATACCTAGAGATCACTTTTTTTTAAATTTTAATTGTGCATTCCCTTGATGGTATTTTTTTTCCTGATATTAAAAAAAATTAATCCTCAGTTAGGAATAAAACTTATTCTACAAGCTTTATTTGTCCGAAGTACCCTATTCTTAACTCTCTAAGAAATAACATTTTCCTCAAATGTAGAAATTCCGTGAAATTATAATATATGTATATATATATATATACACACACACATATATATGTGTGTGTGTACATATGTATACCATATATACACAATAGTCACTGTAATGTATTAATAGAAACATTTATATATGTTGCATATGTTTATATATTGTTATAAGTTATTATACGTACATAGGTTTTATATATATACACACACACACACACATATATATTTAGTTCTCATTAATGTCCTAATACACACGAATACACATATGTGTATGAAAAATATCTGAAAAATTCTACTTACTTCATAGTGACCTATTGTGTGACCTTGAGGAAAGGAACCTAACTCATGAAAAATCAGTATCATAAAGACAGTCTACTTTGCCAAATGAGAGAAAAAACCTCATCTATTTAGAGTGTATTGTTTAAAGTCTATTTTCTGGTAGTTTCTTATTCATCTTTTGTCTCAGGCAGGAACTCATTAATGACTGTTTTTCTCCACATAAAAGGCAAAAAAAAATTATCTCATAAATGTATCAAGGAAAGAAACCGTATGTCATTTGTAAAGCAGATGTTGAATCTGGAAAAGTCTAAGACTTTTTTCTGGAATCATGTTTGCCATGGTGTTTTTGTGTGTGTGTAAGCAAAATTATTGTAGGTGTTTTTATTTTAATTTGTAGATAATTTTACAATTATAGCATCAATTGGGACATGATATTACTGAGAATTGCTTGACATTGCTGTTAGAAATTAATCACAAAGAAATATTTTATTTTAATGAGACTAAGTATCTTGTTTGGGGTAGCATATCAGAAAATATATACTACATCTACAAAATTATAAAGAGAATTTTTGAGCAGGATGATTAGTTTTAAGTTGCAAAATTGTAGGAACTGGTTTCACAACATTTCAAAAGGTTTGTTCCTCCCATGTATCAGATAGTTTTATTTTTAAAAGTCAATGATTTATTCCTGTTCAGAATTTTAGCCAACTTTCCTGATAGCTCAGGGTTCCATCCTTATATTTTCCCTAACATTTGTATTTAAAAGGAAAACACCTACATATTTATTATAGACAAATGATCAAGAGAAAAAAAAAAGAATTTTCAGCAATATAAATTTGGAACTAGTATAGTTTGGAAACATAAGTATATAGTTAGTAAAAATAGATAAATTCATGATTTTCTCAATGAACCTATTTGACATAATGACAACTGTCTTCAGATTGGGTATTTCAAATGATAATAAAAATATTACACAGGCACAATTGAGAGGAGAACAACACTTGTAATGTTCATTAGCATCGAATTTTATGCAGCCTGATTAGCTTCTGCTGTCATTTCTCTTTAGGTGTCCTGAAAATGTTAGCACTATTGGTTTTATTTTCTAATAATACTCTTGGGTAGAATTCCAGGAACAGAACTTAATGAACAACATTTTTTTTCTATGATTTTTATACTGTGTGTTATATACTAATCCATATTATCTTTTTCTTAGTACTTCAACCTATTCTAACACACCATGTTTGTGTTTTTTTGGTGTATCTTCTCAGCATCTACTATTTGCAAGATATCTTGGAAGATACAATGAGCTTATATTTATATTATTTTATTTAAGGTTTAGAAACCACTTTCTTTACAATACCCTATGAAGTTAATGTCCCTAGTATTATTCTCCTGATTTTAAAGCTGAAGAATCTGAATCTCAGAGTGGTTAACATTTAACCAAATCGGTGCAATTAGGTGGCCCAGTGGATAGAATACTGGCCTTAAGTCAGAAAGACCTGGGTTCAAATTTGCCATCAGATACTTACTAGCTGTGTGATCTTGGGCAAGTCACTCAGCCCAAGTTGCTTTCAACAACAAAAAAAAATATGAAGAACCAAAAATAAAAAAAAATTCTGCACACAGTGTGACAGAGTTACGAAGTTAAGATTTGAATCTATACCATTTAGCATAGATCCCTTTTTCAGGACAATTTCTAATAGTATTACATACTATATGGTATGGCTTTGGTGGAGCATAAAAGACAGTGAAGGAAGTAGCAAACACATACATAACTATAGAATGAGGTATAACGTGAAAGTACAATAAGATAGCTCCTAGGTACTTGGGAGTTAAGAAAAGATGCTGTGTAAGAGAGTATTTAAACTGGTCTTTGAAAGAATACTGGATAATAAGGCCGGATAAAGGGGGAAGGTATTTCAGGCAATAAAATGAACAAATATGCCAACTATATGGAGTAAGACTCAGAAAAGTTTAAAGCTAAAATAACCAACCATTAAGATACTCTAATCAAACCCCTCATTTTATAGTCAAGTACCCTGAGGCCAACAGAAAGTAAGTGATTTAGCTAAAGTTACTGATTAGTAGTTGAACCAGGCTTGGAATCATAACTGAACTGGGCTTGTAATCAAAACCTCTGGATTCCAAGGGGCTCCAATGGGAAGAAATGAAAAAGGAAAATGTGAAATGAAAAAGTGAAATGAAAAAGGAAAAGAAAAAAGGAAAGGGATAGGAAATGTGGGAGCATTATTGAAAGAGAGAAAAAGAGAGAAATATTCAAATGCTGGCAGGAGAGCAAAAGGCTAGAAGGAAGATTACTACTCAAGGTCCTGAATCATGGGATCATATATCAACATCTTATAACTTCTTACAGATCATTATTATGTATCACTATCATTCTCAACAATATTTTTTAAACAGGTACCTGTTCACCATGTGGCTCTTTGCTCTTAATCCTCTTCCTGATAGAAACACCTAAAGGAGATGAGCTGTTTAATTCTTTCTAGGGTTTATATTTATTCTTACCTCCTTCAGAAACAAGCCCATATCAGGAATTAAATTTTATCTCATTCTTTGAAAGTCACTATGAAGTGATAACACTATGCATCCTCCTAATATGTCTGCTGGAATGGGAGATCTTAGATTGAATTAGTGAAGGACTTGAGAAACCGTCTTTTCATTAGGGAAATGATAGTTGCCTAAGTTTACATTGCTGCCCGTGAAATACACTACATGATCATAAGTCTTCTTTTTATGCTTCTGTCTAGGAGTAAAAGCTAGAAAATTAAGAGAATAGAAATAACAGAGGCAATGATGGAGCCATTTATTATATTTCTATCTGTTGGTCTGGCAAGGAAATAATTCTACAACCTATACCTATAATGCAGAAAACCTTTGAGCAGTTGTAAAACAGAAGATAAGTTATAGGAAGATTATTTGGTACTAAGTAACAATCCTATGCTCTTCTTGTGCTGCCATGTATCAGGGACCATGATACAGTAACACCTTTCTCCTTGTTATGTTTCTCTAGGGTCCAGAACATAAAACCTCATACCATGTGACAAGTCTGAGACACTTTTCTTGGTTTCTGGCACGAGACTGGCTTCTGGACACCTCTCAAGACAGCAACAGCACCTCATAGGAAATATTTGAGGGCTAACATAGAGAGGTGACTTTGAATTAGTAGCCTTCTCAGTAGGACATTTAACATTCACTAACACTCTATCTCTATTCATGCTCCAAAAGCTAAGGTACTACCAGTTCTTATTAGTCTCCCATTTTCTCTGGTGTTGTATGCTCTGCAGAAGAACTTGAGGAGTCTAAACATTTTCAACAGACATTTAATTACTTATATTCTCTCTATTCCTTCCACAATGGTTAGCATACTCAAACCCAGTGATACTCATTCCATTGCAATTTTTCTGATCACTTTCTTAAATATATAAACCCTATTTCCCATAGCACATTGCCTACTTCCTTATTCCATCTCCTACAACCTTACTCCCTAAATGTTCTATTCCATGCCTATCCCCTTTTCTTTTAAAAAAAATATTTTATTTTCAATTCAGGGAACAAAATGAGCATTTCCATATCAAAGTAATATAAAAAGATGATTGCACATGAAACTGCAAGTCTACCATGTACAACTTGTTATTCTTTCCAAATATACAACAAATTTATCATATAAATTTCTTCCCCCTGCCTTGCCCTAGAGATAGCTAACATAAGACAATAGGATACACACACACGTATACATGCATACATATGTAAAATTGTTCTATACATACTTCTATTTATCAGTTCCTTTTCTGGATGTAGACAGTGTCTCTCTTTACATGCCCTTTATTTTTTTTTATTTGCATATTTACAATGTTAAAATGACTTAGTCATTCATAGTTGTTCTTAAAACAATATTTTTCATAGTGTATATAGTGTTCTCATGGTTCTGCTCACTCCTGTCTTCATTCAAATCTTTCCACTCATTTCTAAAATCAATAAGCTCACTACTTCTTATAGCACAGTAGTATTCCATCACAACCCTACTCCACAATGTGTTCAGCCATTCCCGAAGTGATGGGGATCCTTGTATTTTCCATTTCTTTGCCCCCACAAAGAGAGATGCCATAAACATCCCATTCACATTGACAAATGATTACTATTTGTGAATTTCCCTGTTTTAGTTTTACTCACCATTTTCTTCTGCAGCCTCTTTCCTACCCTATCTCTGTTACCTTATCTTTTCCCTCCACCCTCCAAACCCCCACTTCACCAACCCCTCCAAAAGTACCTCCATCTTCTCCCCTACACTCCCAAATCTCAATCAACACACCCCTCTCAAAGTTCATCCCCCCATCTCCCAGTTTTCTCACTTCTCTACATGTTCAGAAGACTTCTACACTGTTCCAGATGTACATGTTGTTTGTTATTCAACCCAGATGTAAGGTTCCAATATTACTAGCCCTCCACTCCTACTTGTTTCCTCTATATTAGTTCTTCTATTCACACTCCATTTATATATTATAATTGTTCCCCTTTGCCTTTTCCTACTCAATTTAGGAATTTTTTTCAGAATCCCCCCATCATAAATAGTTCAAACCCGACCTTTCTTTTAAGTGACTTTTGTAATGACAGTTTTTAGAATACTGATAGCATTTTCACATAAATAATAAATAAATAGTTTGATCTTAATGAGTGCTTTATAATCAGTCTTTAGTGTTTTCCTTATATTTCTTCTGGATCTTTTATTTTGAATTTTCCATTAAATTCTGGTATCTTGTTACAAATACCTGAAAATTTTTCAGTTCATCAAATGACCTTTTTTCCCACTCAGGATTATTTTCAACTTTGCTGGGTAAGTTATTCTTGGTCATAATAGCAGCTCTTTTGCTCTTCAAAATATAATGTTCCATGACCTATGGCCTTTTAGAGTAGAAGCTGCTAGGTCTTGTGAAATCTTGACTATATTTCTGTAGTATAAAACTGTTGTTGTTTTTTCTTGTTCCTAGCAACATGCCCTCCTTAAATATATGAGGTTTGAAACTTCATTATGACATTCCTCTAAATTTTCCTCTTGAGATCTCTTTCAGGTGGTGAATGGTATTTTTTTTTTCAATTTCTACTTTATCCTCTTGTTCTAGGACTTCAAGGCAATTTTTTTTCCTTAATAATTTCTTCTAATATTGTATCCAGATTCTTTTTTATCACAACTTACTGTAGTACAATAATTCTTATATTTCCTCTCCTCTCTAGATCAGTTGTTTTTCTGAGGAGATGTTTCAGATCCTCTTCTATTTTTTCTAGTTTTATTATGTCTTCCTGTCTTTTAAATGTCATTTGATTCCTCTTGCCCAGTTCTAGTTTTCAAAGAGTTATTTTCTTCCTATTTTCCCACTAAAATTTCTAGAATAACTGTCTTATAGTTAAACTAGCTTTCAACTTAAATATTTTATTTCTCACTTTCTCAGAGTTTTCTGGCTCAGGGACCTGGCTCCTTCCTGATGACATAGCATCCCTGACTACTCTTTTCAGTACTAGTAGTATTTTCATTCATACCACCACCACCCAAATTACTGATGGAAATTCTGATGGTACAAATGGAATACTCCTTGCTCCTCATGGTTACTTGTAGACTTTCCTTCTATCACTATTACTTAGTAACGTCTTCTCTTTTGAAGTTCTTCAAAACTTTGTCATCCAATTAAGATTATGATAGCTCCCCAAGATGCTCTCATTTTTTTTTCATTTGTGCCTGGATCATGACCTTTACCTCCACCATAATTCAATTCCTTCCCTTACACCAAAGGACTTCAACATAAATATTGAATCTCCTTCAAATACCTAAATTTCCTAGTTCCTCAATCTATTCTATTCCTATGTTTACTTCTCTATTTCCACCCCAGGTATACATAAAGATGGTAGATCTCTTTATCTTGTCATCATCTATAAATAATCCACTACCATGTTCATGAACTCTGAATGATCAAAATCTTTTATTATTTAAATTTTGGGAGGAATGTATAGAAATTGGGGCACTAATGCAATCTTGGTGGAGTAGTGAATGGATCCAACATTCCAGAGAACTTTGGAACTATGCCCAAAGGCCTATAAACTGTTCATAACCTTTGATTCAGCATTACCACTACTAGACTGGTATCCCAAAGAGACTTAAAAAGGAAAAGGATCCATATGTACATAAATAATTATAGTAGCTCTTTTTGTGGTGGCAAAGAATTGGAAATGGAGAGGATGCCTATCAATTGGGAATGGCTGAACAACTTGTGGTATATGATTGCAATGGAATACTATTGTACTATAAGAAATGAAGAGCAGGATGATTTCAGAAAAACCTGGAAAGACTCAGATCAACTGATGTGAAGTGAAGTGAGCAGAGCCAGAAGGATGTTGCACATAGTAATAACAATATTGTACAATGTTCAACTGTGAATGGCTTACTATTGTCAGCCATACAATGACAAAGAATTGATGGAGTCTGAATGCAGATTACTCTTCACTTTATTTATTGTGGAGTTTTTTCTTGGTTTGTGTTTTGTTTCACAACATGACTAATATGGAAATATTTTTTGCATAATTGTGCATACATAACTTACATCAAATTGCTTACTGTCTCAGGGAAGGGGAAGAGGAACGGGAAAAAGGGAGGAAGAGAACTTAGAACTGAAAATTAAAAAAAAAAAGAATGTTAAAATTGTTTTTACATGTAATTAGAAAAAATAAAACAAAATGTTCTTAAAACCACAAAATAAAGAAAATCCCATCATAACCTCTTTTTTATGAATCCTAACACTACTCTTCATCCTCAATATGACCTCCAATCATTCTATCCTTCAGGTTTTTCCTAGAGCATCACACCTGCCTTGGCTATATTATCCATCTTTCCTCAGGTGGTCTCCTCAGTAAGCTAGTTCAATTCTACTCTGCCTTCTACAATTAATTCCCTTGTCCCTTTATCATACTAGTAATCATGTCTTTCCCAATTCTAACTTTAGATTACTTCCACCATCTTCTGCTTTCATTCCTATTTACATGTAAATGATTATAAGTGAAGAAAATTATGGAACTATGCTGGTTAGGTTCAGTACAAATTTAATCGAGTCATCATTACAGCAAGGCAATCACTTTACACCTCCCTAATTGATTCACTCTCTCACTCAGCAAAAGTTCTATTTTTTTTCCCTCTACAAGTTTCCCATGGCTTACCCATCGCCACTATAACAGTCCAAGACCTTGCCTCCTACTTCACTGAAAAGAATAGAGGCCATTTGCAAACAGCACATTCTTCTAACCTCTCCTACTTATCTCACATCAATAAGATGTATTCGCCTACTTGATCTTTCTTCATCTGTTTCACTTGAAAAGGAAAATTTTCTTCTTATCAAGAAAACCCTTCTACATGAAACCTACTCTCTACTCTACAAGCAGTCATTCGCCTGCTGAAAAACTTAAGGGTCAAGTAAGTAGGCTGGGAACATGGCCAGGCAACAAAAACAGGCTCAGATTCAGTCTCAGACTTTGAAATCTTTCTTTGGTGACAAAGAAGACCAAAACATACACCCAGAAGAAGTCAACAAAGTCAAAGAGCCTACATCAAAAGCCTCCAAGAAAAACATGAACTCGTCTCAGGCCACGGAAGAGCTCAAAAAGAATTTGGAAAAGCAAGTAAGAGAAGTAGAGGAAAAATTGGGAAGAGAAATGAGAGTGATATGAAAAAATCATGAAAAACAAGTCAATGACTTGCTAAAGGAGATGCAAAAAAAATACTGAAGAAAAAAACACCGTAAAAAATAGATGAAGTCAAATGGCAAAAGAGCTCCAAAAAGCCAATGAGGAGAAGCATGCCTTGAAAGGTGGAATTAGCCAAATGGAAAAGGAGGTCTAAAAGATCACTGAAGAAAATACCACCTTAAAAATTAGATTGGAGTAAGTGGAAGCTAGTGACTTTATGAGAAATCAAGATATTATAAAAGAGAACCAAAGGAATGAAAAAATGGAAGACGATGTTTAGAAAAAGGACTGACCTCGAAAATAGATCCAGGAGAGATAATTTAAAAATTATTGGACTACCTGAAAGCCATGATTAAAAAAAGAGCCTAGATATCATCTTTCAAGAAATTATCAAGGAGAACTGCCATGATATTCTGGAGCCAAAGGGCAAAATAGAAATTGAAAGAATCCATCGATAGCCTCCTGAAAAAATCCCCAAAACAAAACTCTTAGCAATGTTGTTGCCAAATTCCAGAACTCCCAGATCAAGGAGAAAATCCTGCAAGCAGCCAGAAAGAAACAATTTGATTATTGTGGTAACGCAATCAGGATAAACCAAGATCTAGCAGCTTCTACTTTAAGGGATCAAAGGGCTTGGAATATGATATTCCGGAGGTCAATGGAGCTAGGATTAAAACCAAGAATCACCTACCCAGCAAAACTGAGTATCATGCTCCAAGACAAAATGTGGATTTTCAATAACATAGTGGACTTTCAAGCTTTCTCAGTGAAAAGACCAGAGCTAAATAGAAAACTTGACTTTCAAACATAAGAATCAAGAGAAGCATGAAAAGGTAAGCAAGAAAGAGAAATCATAAGGGACTTACTAAAGTTGAACTGTTTTGTTTACATTCCTACATGGAAAGAGGATATGTATATATACACATATATACACATACATATATATATATATATATA
>JAQQSZ010000057.1:0-13763 GCA_028646595.1 Phalanger gymnotis | reverse complement strand
ATATTGAGAGAGGAAGAAAGGGAGAGATAGAATGGGGTAAATTATCTTGCATAAAAGTGGCAAGAAAAAGCAGTTCTGTTGGAAGAGAAGAGGGGGTAGGTGAGGGAGAATGAGTGAATCTTGCTCTCATAGGATTTGACCTGAGGAGAGAATAATGGACACAGTTGGGTATCTTACCCCACAGAAAAGGAGGAAGGAAAATAGGGGGAGTTGATAGGAGGGCAGATACGGGGAGGAGTTAATCAAAAGCAAACACTTTTGAAAAGGGAGAGGGTCAAGGGAGAAAATTGAACAATGGTGGATAGTATTGGAAAGAGCAAAATGTATTTAGTCTTTCACAACATGGGTAATGTAGAAGGATTTTACATAATGATACACATGTGGCCTATGTTGAATTGCTTGCCTTCTTAGGCAGGGTGAGTGGGGAGGGAAGAGAGGAGACAATTTGGAACTCAAAGTGTTAAAAGCAGATGTTCAAAAAAAAGTTTTTGCATGCAACTAGGAAATAAGATATACAGGCAATGGGGCATAGAAATCTATCTTGCCCTATAGGAAAGTAAGGAAAAAGGGGATTGTGGGGAGTGGGCTGACAGAAGGGAGGGCTGACTGAGGAATGAGGCAATCAGACTATATGCCATCTTGGAGTCGGGGGGGGAGTAGAAATGGGGAGAAAATTTGTAATTCTAACTCTTGTGAAAATCAATGCTGAAAACTAAAAATATTAAACAAAAAAAGTAAAAAAAAATTGTTGGCCTTATTTGATTGTTTTTAATGTATAAAAGTCTATATTGTTCTACATTTAGGGTCCAGGCCTAAGCTGAGGAAGGGACTGTTCTTGTTTCATTAGATAATTGGTATGCATTGCTTAATAAATCAATATACTGACAGGTGGAGCTAAGATGGCACCGTGAAAGCAGCAACTCACCAAAGCCCTCCTATAAATTCTGTTAGGTCCCTCTAAGAAGTGAATTTGAACAAATTTTGAGTTGGCAGAATCCACTGAGAGACAGAGTGTGGTGGATTTCTAGCTCAGGACAGGCAGAGAAGGTCGGCAGGACAGATCTGTTGTGCTGTGCTCAGCCATAGTGGAGTGGATAGGGCCCAGCCATGGAGAACTCAATCACTAGAAGCAGTAGTGATCCCCAAACCTCTCAGCACAGGATGAAGGTCTCTCAGAACTGAATGAGACAGAAGCACAGGGCCTGTGGCATCAGCAACCACTCATATGGATATCAGTCCACAGAAAAGTCCCAAACTTATACTTCTGGGAGCCATGATGGCAGAGTGCTCTCACTCTCCCTTTGGTAACCTTTAAAAACCTAGAACATATTGCCCCAGGAAAACTCCTGGAATAGTGGATCCTGGGAGTACAGCAATCTTTTAGCTCAGGAGCCTAGGGAGATCAATAAGGGTCTCTCCTGGGTTGCCTAAATGGGTCCAGGTCAGGATCAGAGTCATTTCAGCAAACCCCACTTCAGCAGACCAGCAAGAGATCCTAAGCCTCAGGGGTGTGGAGCTGGTAAGTCCCAACACCAAGACCCTAGGCATGCCTCTGCTTAGCCAGAGGAATTGGCAGATGCCAGCCCAGGCATCCACCAGTGACTGAGACAATTCAGCCCTAGGGGAGGAGGTGACTTCCAGCAGCCAGACCACTCCTCTCCCACACCTCATACTGAGATCTTCAGTATAACTCAGAAATGCAGCACACACCATCTAGCTCTAGCTTAGAACCAGGTAAGCAGCAGCATTATATATAAATTCAGAAGAGGGCAGCATTGGCACTACACCCACATTTGAAACCTCAAAAGTGAATATGACCTGGTCTCAAGCCCAAAAAGAATTCTTGGAAGAGCTCAAGAAGGAATTTAAAAGCCAAATTAGAGAGGTAGAAGAAAAATCAGCCAATGATTTTAAAAACACAAATGACAAAATAAAAAAAAAATCACTGAAGAGAACAATTTCTTAAAAAGTAAAATTGGCCAATTGGATAAGGAGCTATAGAGCCTATCTGGAGAAAACAACTCCCTAAAGGGAAAAATTGACCAAGTGGAAAAAGAGTTACAAAAGCTAACTGAAGAGAATAATTCATTAAAAATTAGAATTGGGCAAGTTGAAGCTAATGACTTTATGAAGCATCAGGAATTAGTCAAACAAAATCTAAAGAATGAAAAAAATAGAAGAAAATGTAAAATATCTCACTAGAAGAACAACTGACCTGGAAAACAGATCTAGGAGAGAAAATCTAAGAATTATTGGTCTACCAGAGAGCCATGATTAAAAAAAAGAACCTAGACAGTATTTTCCAAGAAATCATCAAGGAAATCTGAGCTGAGGTCCCAGAACCAGAGGGCAAAATAGTCATTGAAATAATCCACTGATCACATCCTGAAAGAGATCCCAAATTGAAGACACCAAGGAATATTATAATCAAATTCCAGAATTATCAGGTGAAGAAGAAAATACTACAAGCAGCCAAAAAAAATAATTCAAATATCAAGGAACTACAGTCAGGATCACACAGTATCTTGCAGCTTCTGCATTAAAAGACTGGAGGTATTGGAATACGATATTCTGTAAGGCAAATGAGACTGGACTGTAATCAAGGCTCGACTATCCAGCAAAATTGAGCATTGTTTTTCAGGCAGAGAAATGGACATTCAATGAAATAAGGGATTTCCAGACCTTCCTGATGAAAAGACCAGAAAGAAATGGAAAAATTGATCTGTAAATATAGGACTCAAGAGAGACATTAAAAAGGTAAACAGGAAAAAAAAAATAGAAAAAAACCTTGTTATTCAATAAGGCCAAACTGTTTACATTCCTATATGAGAGGACAATACCTGTTAATCTTGAGAATGGTATATTTATTATGACATTTAAAAGGGATGTACATGGATAGAGGGTGTGGGTATAAATTAACTGATGTGATGATAAAAATTTCTAACTAAGGGATGCAAAGGGATTGTATAGGGAGAAGAGGAAAAGAAGAGGCAGAAAAGGGTAAATTATATCACATGAAAAGGCACAAACACACATTATAGTAGAGGGAAAGAAGGGGGGAGATGAGCAGTGTTTCAGCTTTACTCATTGCATTTGATTCAAGGAGGGAATAACGTACTCTGTTAAGTATAGAAATCTAACTTGTCCTACAGGCAGCAGGAGTGGAAAGGGCAAAGAAAAGGGCGTGGTTGTTCGAATGGAGGGAAGAAGTAGTAAGGGAAAAGGGTAACATAGGGAGGGAGGCTGATGGGAAGGGAAAATTGAGGGAGGCAGTCATAAAAAGCAAAACTCTTTTGAGAGGGAGAAGGAAGAATGGAGAAATAAAAGCATAATGGGTCAGGGCAGAGAATAGGATGGAGAGAAAGATGCAGACAGGAATCATAACTGTGAATGTGAATGGGATGAACTCTTCCATAAAATGAAGGAGGATAGCAGAATGGATTAAAAACCATAATCCTACAATTTGTTTTCAAGAAACACATCTGAAACATGGCCACAAACAGGGTAAAGGTAAAAAGCTGGAGTAGAATATATTATGCTTCAGCTAAAGCAAAAAAAAAAAAAAAAAGCAAGAGTAGCAATCCTAATTTCAGACAAAGCAAAAGGAAATGTAGATTTCATTAAAATAGATAAGGAAGGAAACTATATCCTGCTAAAAGGCATCATAAACAATGAAGTAATCATTATTTAACATATACACACTAAGTGGTATAGCATACAAATTCTTCCAGAAGTTAAGGGAGTTGCAGGAAGAAATAGGCAGCAAAACTATACTAGTGGGAGACCTCAACCACTCCCTCTCTGAACTTCATAAATCTAACCTTAGAACAAACAAAAAAGAAGTTAAGGAGGTGAATAGAATTTTAGAAAAGGCATATTTGATAGATCTCTGGAGAAAACTGAATGGGGACAGAAAGGAATATACTGTTTTCTCAGCAGTATATGACACATACACAAAAATTCACCAAGTACTAGAGCATGAAAACCTTATAATCCAGTGCAGAAAGGAAGACATAGTCAACGTGTCCTTTTCAGATCATGATGCAATCAAAATAATTTGTAACAAAGGACCATGAAAGACAGACTAAAAATTAATTGGAAACTAAATAATCTAATCCTAAAGAGTGAGTGAGTGAAACAACAAATCTTAGAAACAACCAATAACTTCATTCAAGAGAATGACAATGATGAGACAATGAGACCAAAATTTATGGGATGTAGCAAAAGCAATTCTTAGGGGAAGTTTTATATCTCTGAATACTTACATCAATAAAATAGAGAAAAGGAGATCAATGAATTGGGCATGAAAATGAAAAAGCCAGAAAAAGAACAAATTGAAAATCCCCAATTAAGTACTAAAATAGAAATACTGGAAACCAAGAGACTAATAAAATTGAAATAAAGAAAAATATTGGACTAATAAACAAAATTAAGTGCTATTTTTATTTAAAAATACAATAAAATTGATAAACCTTTGGTAAATTTGGTTTAAAAAAAGAAAGAAGAAAACCAAATTAGCAGTATCAAAAATGAAAAGGGTGAATTCACCTCCAATGAAGAGAAAATTAAAACAGTAATTAGTTTCTATTTTGCTGAATTGTATGCCCATGAATTTGACAATCCTAGGGAAATGGATGAACATTTACAAAAATATAAATTGTGCAGATTAACAAAAGAGGAAATAAAATACTTAAATAACCCTCTCTCAGAAAAAAAGAAATTGAATAAGCTTTCAATGTACTCCCTAGGAAAAAATCTCCAGGGCCGGATGGATTTACATGTGAATTTTATCAAACATTTAAAGAACAATTAATTCCTATACTTTATAGACCATTTGTGAAAATAAGCGAAGGAGTCCTACCAAATTCTTTTTATAACACAAATATGGTACTGATACCTAAACCAGGTAGAGTCAAAACAGAGAAAAAAAATTATAGACCAATTTCCCTAATGAGTATAGATGCAAAAATTTTAAATAAAATATTAGCAAAAACAATTACAATAACTTATCTCAAGAATAATATACTATGACCAGGTAGGATTTATTCCAGGAATGCAAGGCTCAATATTAGTAAAACTATCAGCATTAATGATCGTATCAACAACAAACCTAGTAGAAATAATACAATTGCCTCAGTAGACACAGGAAAAGTCTTTGACAAAATATAATACCCATTCCTATTAAAGGCACTAGAAACCATACCATAGGAACCTTCCTTAAAATTACAAACAGCATCTACTTAAAACCAACAGCAAGCATTATATTTAATGGGGATAAGCTAGATGCATTTCCAATCAGGGTTGAAACAAGATCAGGGTTGAAACAAGGATGTCCATTATCACCACTGTTATTCAGTATGGTACTAGAATTGTTAACTTAAGCAATAAGAGAAGAAAAAGATTTTGAATGACTTAGAATAGGCAAACAAGAAACTAAGTTATCACTCTTTGCAGATGATATGATGCTACACTGAGAAAATCCTAGAGAATCAACTAATACACTACTTGAAATAATAACTTTAGCAAAGTTGCAGGATATAAAATAAACCCACATAAATCCTTGGCATTCCTATATATTACTAACAAGCTGAACAGCAAGAGATAGAAAGAGAAATTCCATTTAAAATTACTGTAGAAATTATACAATATTTGGGAGTCTACCTGCCAAAACAAACCCAGGAACTTACATGAAGACAATTAGAAGACACTTCTCACACAAATAAAGTCAGATTTAAATAATTGGAAAAATATCAGTTCCTTGTGGTTAGGTCGAGTTAATATAATAAAAATGACAATTTTACCTAAAGTAATTTACTTGTTTAGTGCCATACCAATTAAACAACTAAAATTATTTTATAGATCTAGAAAAAATAACAATGAAATTCACCTGGAAGAGCAAAAGGCCCAGAATGTCAAGAGAAATGAAAAATGAAAAGTAATGCTAGGGAAGATGACCTAGCCATGCCAGATATTAAACTGTATTATAAAGCAGCAGTCATTAAAACTACTTGGTACTGGCTAAGAAATAGAGTGGTGTACCAGTGGAATAGGTTAGGTATGGAAGACACAGTAGTCAATGACTACAGTAATCTACTTTTTGATAAACCCAAAAACTCTAGTTTCTGGGATAAGAACCCACTATTTGACAAGAACTGCAGGGAAAACTTGAAAATAGTATAGCAGAAAGTGGGCATAGACCAATATTTCACAACATATACCAAAATAAAGTCAAAATGGGTTCACCATTTACATATAAAGGTTGATACTCCAAGCAACCTGGGAGAGCAAGGAATAGTTTGCCTGTCAGATTTAAGAACAAGGGAAGAATTTATGACCAAACAAGAGATAGGGAGAATTATGAAATGCAAAATGGTTCATTTTGATTATGTTAAGCTGCAAAGTTTTGGTACAAAGCCAATGCAACCAAGATTAGAAGGGAAGCAGAAAACTGGGAAAGAATTTTTACAACCAGTGTCTCTGATAAAGGCCACATTTCTAAAATATACAGAGAACTGGGTCAAATTTATAAGGATACAAGTCATTCCCCAATTGATAAATGGTCAAAGAGTGTGAACAGACATTTTTCAGATGAAGAAATTAAAGCTATCTATAGTCATATAAAAATGTTCTAAATCACTATTGATTAGAGAAATGAAAATCAAAACAATTCTTAGGTACCACATATCAGCTGTCAGATTAGCTAACATGACAAAACAGGAAAATTATAAATGCTGGAGAGGATGTGGGAAAATTGGAACATTACTACATTGCTGGTGGAGTTGTGAACTGATCCAGCCATTCTGGAGAGCAATTTGGAACTTTGCCCAAAGGGCTATAAAAATGTGCATACCCTTTGACCCAGCAACACCACTGCTAGGGCTATATCCCAAAGAAACCATACAAGGAGGAAAAGGACACACATTTTCAAAAATATTTATAGCTGCTCTTTTGGGGTGGTAAAGAATTGGAAGTCAAGGGGATATCCATCAATTGGGGAATGGCAAAACAAATTGTGGTATATGAATATAATGAGATAATATTGTGAAATAAGAAATGAGGAGCACATAGATTTCATAATAACCTGGAAAGACTTACATGATCTGATGCTGAGTGAGGGGATCAGAACCAGGAGAACATTATATGTTACAGACACACGGTATCTGTGATGACTAACTTTGATGGACTTAGCTCTTCTCAGCAATGCCAGGTTCTGAGGCAACTCCAAAGGACTCATGATGGAAACAGCAATTCACATCCAGAGAAAAAATTATGGAGTCTGAATGAAAATTGAAGCAAACTACTTGCTCTCCTATTTTTTCTTTTTTCTGTTTTGTTTTTTTCTTTCTTGTGGTTCATTCCATTGGTTGTAGTTCTTCTTTACAACTTAACTGGTGTCTAAATGTTTAGTGTGAAGGTATTTGGAAAGCCTATAATGGATTACATGTCATCTTCAGTGGGGAGGTGGAAACCATTTCATCTTTTACCCACCACACCCCAGATTACATTCTGTATACTATTATCCATAACTTCTAAGGTCTCTTCCAGTTCTACAACTATGATCCAATGAAAGTCACTGACAATTTTAGTTTTTATTGGAGAAGAATATATATATATATATATATATATATATATATATATATATATATTTAACAAAAGTAGGCTAACTGGACAGACCTGGAATTTGCACTGTGATTCCCCTGTGTGGTTGTAGCCTTAATATAATTATGAAGTCAGAAATATTTTGAGGAAATACATGACACTGCTACTCTTTCTGAACTTATCATTTGATTTTAAATGAGTGGCAGCTTTTAAATTAAATGATAATTATACTGTTAAATAAAATACTATGCTAGACAATTTTGTCACTAATGTCTTTTGTTTATTCATCTGTAATGTGAAAGGGCTAGTATAGATGTTTTCTAACATTAGCTCCAAGTCAATCAATTCCTTTAAAAGATTTGGATGAAACAAATACAAAGTATTGTAACCCATAAATTCTATAATACTTTTCATTCAAATAAGTTCATTCCCCACATTTTTTTTGTGCAGTGATTTCTGTTTGAAGGTAACATTCACTGACCATGAGAAGAGTCAATGGAAAACAATTTGTATTTAGAATTCTTCTGGTTTGGTTGACAGATACTTCAAATTTATTTTACTTCTGGAAAATGTGATTTAATGTAAAGCTTTCCTTTTTAGTAAAGGAACACATGGTTTAAAGACCATTAAACAAATTGGTGATATTTTGTAAAATAGGGCAAAGCATTGTATATAGCCTCTAGTTCTTTTGATGAACGAGAAATGTGTATAAAATTAATAACCAAGTTTTCCTAATATCAAAAAGTTATAAAATTAAGTTTTCCAAAATGATATCTATAAATTCCATGTTCAAGACATGGCAATCTGTGGCTTAATAGTATTAACAGTTGCCAACAATTATTTATCAAACACTTACTATGTTCCAGGTACACGTGCTAATAGAAAGAGAACATACAAATGCACAAACAAGATATATAACTAAAAATTTTAGATAATCTTGGAGGGAAGGCACCAGCAGTGTGCTGAACCAGAAAAGACTCTTTCAGAAAACTTTGAGCTGAGTCTGGAAACAAAGTAAAGAAGTCAAGAGGAAGAATGAGGCAAAAAAAAGATTCATGAACAATATCCCAGCCATGAAATAAAAAAGGTGATGCCAAAGATTTAGCAACTTGTCCAAGGTTACTATACCAAAGGCATGACTCAGGTTTCTTTGTCACTGATACACTATTATTTCCATTATGTCACACTGCCTCATAAAGTTCTCTCTTTTGTGTTGCTCATCGCCTAACTAGGACTGAAAGTGACCTTGATATATATATATAACGAGCTTCTTAATTCTTGACAGCTGGTTTTTAATTCATCGTAGGATTATAGAATTTGTGGAATGAAATTTCAGCATAACAGATATGGCAGATCTGTCCTAGGCCATATAGAACCCAAAGGTGGTTGTAATAGAGATAAATATAAAACAAACCACTAGATGACAGATATTTCCCCCTCCTATATAGCAGCTTCACCTCAATTTATTGCTAACATTTCAACACATTATTTATCCATTAACACAAATTATTTTTAAACATTTATCCCCTAAAATTTATTTAAAGTTTTTTGATTTCTTATAATTGATTTTTCCTAATGATCTCTTTGCTGTTAATTGACCATATTTTCTTGTCTGTGTCCATATGATACTGCCTGTACTCATCATCCTCATCCCCCTCTTACCATAAGCTGTACTCTGTAACCCAGGAAATTATGTTCTAATAGGTTATCTTTTATCTCATCTTGCCCAGAATAATGCCTCTATGACACTTTCCAAGCAACTGCCCAACGCTAGGCTCTCAAACACATTTGTTGTCCTCTCTCCTTTCAAATTCCTTTTTTATGTGTTTTTATCCACTGTAAGAACATAAGCTCTTCTTGGACAGGAGATGTATTGCTTACTTTTTTTTCATATTCTCCATATTTAGTGCAAGAACTGACACAGAACAAACATTTAATAAATGTTCTATCTATCTATCTATCTATCTATCTATCTATCTATCTATCTATCTATCTGTCTTTAGTAGTGTTTGGTGAAATGTAAAACCTATCCCACCATAGTTGAAATGTTCTGTTTATAGCAGGAGTTGGTCAAAGACATGCCTAAGCTTTCAGGTGCTCTGAGCAATAGCCAGGGGCCTACCTTGTTCAGAACTATAATTCCCATTAAATCTTGGGCACCATGCACTAGATGTAAGTATATGTGGACTGGGGTTACTTCAGGGCTCAAGTGGCTATATGTCTGTAGCTAAGCTGGTTTTCATCTAAATAAGGAAATAATGAAGGAAGTACAATAAATAAGCGTGGTGTTAATATGAGTAAAGATCTTCCCTGCTCATTTAATAGGCCTCAAGTGAAGCTAGTTAAGGGAAGCTTGACTAGGGAAGGCTTGTTTGTAGAACAGCAGAACTGGGAGCAGCAGACAGCAGCAGGATTCAGAAGCAGATATTAAGAAGACATTTAGGCAGAAGACGCAAAGGGAGAGCAAGCATTCAGAGAGACTGCAGAGTTATACTAAAATTTCCATTGACCTATGCTATGGATGCAAAAGATCTAGGGGCCAAAGAATTAGCAATGTGGCCACTCTGGTAATGAGATGTTACGTTTTCTATTTTGTAAGTGTGAAGCTCATGATAGGTTCATTTTGTGGAGATATTGTTGTACTGAAGAAATATTAATACCTATTCAGACACAAGTTGCCTATGTAATAGACATGAAAGGTCTTGGGGCCAAAAGTGCTGTTAATATGATTAAAATTCTTCCCTGTGCAGGGGGCAGAGCCAAGATGGCAGCTGGAAATCAGGGACTTGTGTGAGCTCCACCCTCCAAATACCTATAAAATGGCTCTGAACAAATTCTAGAACTGCAGAACCCACAAAATAGCAGAAGGAAGCAGGGCTCCAGCCCAGGACAGCCTGAATGTTCACAGGTAAGGTCTATCACATGGAACTGTGAGAGGAGCAGAGCAGAGCCCAGCTTGAGCTGCCCTTGGACTAATCAGACTGGGAGCCACCCCAGCACCATGAATCAATGAACTTTGGCAGTTACCAGATTTCTCAACCCACAAACGCCAAAGACAACAGAGAAGGTTAGTGGGAAAAGCTGCTGGGACAGAGTGAAAGGAGTTCACAGTTTTGGCTACTGCCTGGTATCCAGGAGAGATAATTTAAAAATTATTGGACTACCTGAAAGCCACGATCAAAAAAAGAGCCTAGATATCATCTTTCAAGAAATTATCAAAGAGGATTGTACCGATATTCTAGAGCCAGAGGGCAAAATAGAAATTGAAACAATCCACTGATAGCCTCCTGAAAAGATCCCCAAAAGAAAACTCCTAGCAATATTGTTGCCAAATTCCAGAGCTCCCAGATCAAGGAGGAAATACTGCAAGCAGCCAGAAAGAAACAATTTGAGTAGTGGAAACACAATCAGGATAACACAAGATCTAGCAGCTTCTACATTAAGGGATTGAAGGGCTTGGAATATCATGTTCTGGAGATAAATGGAGCTAGGATTAAAATCAAGAATCAACTACCCAGCAAAACTGAGTATCATGCTCCAAGGCAAAATATGGATTTTCAATAAAATAGAGGATTTTCAAACTTTCTCAGTGAAAAGACCAGAGCTGAATAGAAAATTTGACTTTCAAACAGAAGAATCAAGAGAAGCATGAAAAGGTAAAAAAGAAAGAGAAATCATAAGGGACTTTCTAAAGTTGAACTGTTTTGTTTACATTCCTACATGGAAAGATGATGTATATAATTCATGAGACCTCAGTATTAGGGTAGCTGAAGGGAATACATATACATATATATATATGTGTGTGTGTGTGTGTGTGTGTGTGTGTGTGTGTGTGTATGTATGTATGGATATATGTATGTATGTATATATATGTATGTATATATATGTATGTATGTATGTGTATACAGAAGGCACAGGGTGAGTTGAATATAAAGGGATGATATCTATAAAAATAAAATCAAATTAAGGGATGAGAGAGGAATGTGTTGAGGAAGGGAGAAAGGGAGAGATAGGATGCGGTAAATTATTTCGCATAAAAGTGGCAAAAAACTAGTTCATTGGAAGGGAAGAGGGGGCAGGTGAGGGGGAATGAGTGAATCTTGCTCTCATCAGATTTGACCTGAGGAGGGAATAACATACACACTCAATTGGGTATCTTACCCCAAAAAGAAGGAGGATGGAGATAAAAAAAAAAGGGGGGTATGATAGAAGGGAGGACAGATTGGGGGAGGAGGTAATCAAAAAGAAACACTTTCAAAAAGGGACAGGGTCAAGGGAGAAAATTGAACAACGGTGGATAGTATTGGAAAGAGCAAAATATAGTTAGTCTTTCACAACATGAGTATTGTGGAAGAGTTTTACATAATGATACACATGTGGCCTCTGTTGAATTGCTTGCTTTCTTGGGCAGGGTGTGTGAGGAAGGAAGAGGAGAGGGAATTTGGCACTCAAAGTTTTAAAAGCAGATGTTCAAAAAATGTTTTTGTGTGGTACTAGGAAATAAGATATGCAGGCAATGCAGCGTAGAAATTTATCTTGCTCTACGACAAAGTAAGGGAAACGGGGATGGGGGGGGGTAGAGGGTTACAGAAGTGAGGGCTTACTGGGGAATGGGACAACCAGAATATATGCCACCTTGGAGTGGGGGGAGAGGGTAGAAATGGGGAGAAAATTTATAATTCAAACACTTGTAAAAATGCTGAAAACTAAAAATATTAAATAAATTAAAAACAACAACAACAAAAGAGTTCTTCCCTGCTCATTTAATAGTCCTCAGGTGGAGCTAGTTAAGGGAAGCTTGATTAGGGGAGGCTTATTGTAGGAAGGAAAACACCCCTTTGCTAAGTAGGTACAAAGACCCAGGTCCACACTCTTTTGCTAACTAAGTGTGAGGTCCCAGGCCCACACCTTTTGCAGATTAGCTCTGAAGCTCTCTGGCCCTGAGAAAAGTATATATACCTTGATGGTAGCCATTAAGCTTAAAGAGAGAACTGGAAGGTCTTGAGAACTGCAAGCTCTCAGAACTGTGGGAAGAGAGGATGCAGGCAAGCAGACAACTAGTTTGTGTTGAGTGTTTAAGGGAAGGCCCCAACAAAGGAGAAGTTTATGGCATGGCTTGGCTCCTTGCTGTGATATTGTGGATATTTGATCCTCCACTGTCTGAATAAATGTTTTACTTCTTTTGCCTTCTATATAGTTCTGTGATACCAAACCATAAAGACATATTTATGGTCACCATCGATATCATGGATCTTGCCTCACTGATACACTAAGCCATATACAGAGAACTCACTTGAGATTTCAAGTCTTCATACTACCAGAACTGGAAGTTACACATAATGAGCAGACAGCTGGTTGACATATGAAGAAAATATGAGTGAATACCTTTTTTTTTTTTTTGGGTAACCTCAGTGGCAGACACTTGTATTAAAGCCAAAAATATGCATGAGCAGAACATTGACTGTATCCTAACTCACAAATTATGCAACCGTGGCAGTATTCAGAGTACTCAGACATTGATAAGAATTTGCTCTATTTCTTCCATTTCAGAGCCAGAAACCTGATTGAAGCCAAAGGAAACTTTTCCCTGCAAAGTGCTGGAAAAACAAAGTCTGTGGAAATCTACTTCTTTGAGAATTTTTTGTATTGTTCTTATTTCTATCTCTTCCCTTTACAATTGCTTTTATTGATCCTATACCATTGGTCCTCTTGGTTCCATTAATTTGATAAATACTAAATGACAAGACATATATGAAATTAGAACTTACTGATCAACTTAGGAGTTGAGCATGAAAATTAAGTCAGGACATAAAACAGAGATGTATTTTGTCATGAATATCCACAAATTGCATGTTATTATTGTGTCAACTTCAGGGCCATATTAGAAAATAAAACCATATGAGAAAATTATCTTTTTGTATTTATACTTAGAGAGTTTGGAAGTGTTTGCCTTGGCCTTAATCTTTTTTTTTTATTTGAATATATTGGTTTCTTTTGTAATCCTATATATTTTATTTTCTTCATGTAAAAATATTTTTTTAAATTTTAATTTATTTTTAATATGTTTAGTTTTCAGCATTGATTTTCACGTGCATTTGAATTACGGATTTTCTCCCCATTTCCACCCCCCCCACTCCAAGATGGCATACACTCTGGTTGCCCTG
>JAQQSZ010000056.1:0-41389 GCA_028646595.1 Phalanger gymnotis | reverse complement strand
ATCGAGGCACACTTCATTCTCGCCATTTTTCCTCTCCACTTTTTTTTTCTTCTCTCTATTGTATTTGTTGTTGGGTTGTGGTTTTTTTTTTGGTTCTGTTTCGCCTTTCTCCTGAGACATGAGAAAATATATAAATTAATTCAATGCCTAGTTATACCTGGAAGTTATATGGGACGCCATGCCTTCTTTGGGAGGGGGGGGGCGGGAGGGAAGAAAATCTGGAACCCAAAATTATGTAGAACTGTATGTTGCAATCTAAAAATAAAAAAAAATGGAAAAAAAAGGGCAAAGAGACCTTTATCAGAGCTACAGAAGAATGTCTACTGCAGCACCAGCACAGCTCCCTGCAAATGCTTTGAAGTCTTTAAACTGAAAGAGGATTAAACATCCATGTATATGTATCAAGCTATATATCACAGAGAATAGCAACTAAAACACAAGGAGAAAAGCAGTCAAGATACCCACAATTCAAAGGAAATTTTTTATAAAGACAGAATTCATCATGTAAAACTCATAGCCTTAGAAGTTCTTGGGCAAATACACAATATTATAGGTATTAAGTCAGGGGTATCAATTAGGATCTCAGACAAAGCAAAATCAAAAACAGATCTAATTAAAATGGATAAGCAGGGAAATTACATCTTGCTGACAGGAACAATAGACAACAAAGCAATATCAGTCCTAAACAGATATGCACCAAATGGCGAAGGATCCAAATCCTCAAAAGAAAAGTTAAATGAATTATATGAGAAAACAGACAGCAAAATTATCCAAGTGAGGGACTTCAACTTTCCCCTCTCAGAGCTAGATAAATCTAACAATAAAATTAATGAGAAAGAAGTCAAGGAGATGAAAAGTTAGATATAATTCACTTCTGGAGAAAACTGAATGAGAATACGAAGGAGTATACTTTTTTTTTTCTCAGCTGCTCATGGCACCTTTACAAAAATTGGCCATGTATTAGGGCCTAAAAAACCTCATGAGCAAATGCATAAAAGTAGAAATATTAAATGCATCCTTTTCAGATCATACTGCAATAAAAATTACATTTAACAAAGGGCCACGGAAGCATAGAATAAAAGATAATTGGAAACTAAGTAAGCTAATTCTAAAGAATGAGTAAGTCAAAGAACAAATCAATAACATCATTAAAGAGAATTACAACAATGAAACAACATTCCAAAATTTGCAGGATGCAGCCAAACTGGTACTTAGAGAAACATTTATATCTTTAAATGTGTACATCAATAAAAGAGAAAAGAGCACATCAATAAATTGGGCTTACAACTAAAAAGATTAGAAAAAAACAAATTAAAAATCCCCTATTATACACCAAAAGGGAAATCCTGAACATGTAAATATTAATAAAACTGAAAATATAAGAAATTGAACAAATAAGTTAAACTAAACTCTCGTTTTATGAAAAAAACTAATAAAATAAAAAAAAAGAGCATAGGTTAATTTGATTAAAAAAAAGAATTCCCAATTATTAGTACTAAAAATGAAGAAAGTGAATATACCACCAATGAAGATGAAATTAAAACAATTATTAGGAATTATTTTGACCAATTATTTGCTACTAAAACTGACAGTCTTAGTGAAGTAGATGAATATTTTCAAAAACATAATCTGCTCAGATTAATAAAAGAAGAAATTTGTTACTTAAATAATGCTCTCTTAGAAAAAGAAATTGAACAAGTCATCTATTAGCTCCCTAAGAAAAAATCCCCAGGACCAGATGGGTTTACAAGTGAATTCTATCAAACATTTAAGGAACAATTAATGCCAATACTATATAAACTATTTGAGAATATAGGTAAAGAAGGAGTCCTGTGAAATTCCTTTTATGACACAATTATGGTGAGGAACCCAAATGAGGGAGAGCAAAAACAGAGAAAGAAAAATACATATGAATTTCCTTAAAGATGCAAATTTTTAAATAAAATACTAGCAAGGAGATTAGAGAAATATACTGGGGGTGGAGTAAAGGCAGCGGCTGGAAAACCGGGACTCACTTAAGCTCTCCCCCAAATCCCTTGAAACACCTCTAAAAATGGCACTGAACAAATTCTAGAGCTACAGAACCCACAAAATAACAGAGGGAAGAAGGTCACCAGCCTAGGACTTCCTGTATGGTTGCTGGGAAGGGTCTATTGCACTGTACTGGGAGTGGAGTGCAGTCCACCATGGACAGAGCCATGAATGAACAGTCGAGGAACAGATTGGGTGGAAGAGGCTTTAGTGCCATGATTCACTCAGCTGCAGCAGTTACCAGACTTCTGAACCCACAAAGGCCAAAGATAACTTAGCAGGTCAGTGGGAAAATTGCTAAATCTGGGTGAGAGAAGTGTGCAGTCGGCCCCATCCCTGGGAAGGTGGAGGTGGTGTGGTGGCAGCAGAAGGAAGCTCCAGAACTGCTTCCAGAGCTCTGGCTGCAGCTGCTTCCAGCCCCAGACCCACCCAGTGGGAGGAATCAAGCTGAGGATCAGAGCAGGAGTGCAGGGAGTGCTTTGCTGGCTCAGAGACAGGCTTCTCTTGCTTTGCCCTGATTGGATCCGGGTCACGGTCCTGGTTGGCGATTCTTGGGGGAGGAGGAGCACTTGTGTAGGAGAACTTGCTGTGTAGAAGTAGCTCTGAAAACAGCAGTGCAAGACTGCTGAAGTTTGGGACAAAGTACTTGGCACTCTGGAGGCAGTCATTCCCTGACAAAAAGCTCAAGGGTCTGGTAGTTGTCTGGGAACATGAACAAACAGCGTAAAAGGACTCAGAATATAGAATATTTTTTTGGTGACAAAGAAGATCAAAACATGCAGCCAGAAGTCAACAAAGTCACAGAGCCCGCATCAAAAGCCTCCAATAAAAATATAAATTGGTCTCAGGCCATGGAAGAGCTCAAAAAGGATTTGGAAAAGTAAGTTAGAGAAGTAGAGGAAAAACTGGGAAGAAAAATGAGAGTGATGCAAGAAAATCACGAAAAACAAGTCAATGACTTCCTAAAGAAGACCCCCAAAATACTGAAGAAAATAACACCTTAAATAATAGACTGACCCAAATGGCAAAAGAGCTCCAAAAAGCCAATGAGGAGAAGAATGCCTTAAAAGGAAGAATTAGTCAAATGGAAAAGGAGGTTCAAAAGACCACTGAAGAAAATATTACCTTAAAAATTAGAATGGAAGCAAGTGGAAGCTAGTGACTTTATGAGAAATCAAGAAATTATAAAATAGAACAAAAAGAATAAAAAAAATGGAAGACAATGTGAAATATCTCATTGAAAAAACCACTGACCTGGAAAATAGATTGAGGAGAGATAATTTAAAAATCATTGGACTACCTGAAAGCCATGATCAAAAAAATAGCCTAGATAGCATCTTTCAAGAACTGTTTTGCATAATACTACATGTGTGACCTATGTTGAATTGCTTGCCTTCTCAAGGAGGGTGGGTGGGGAGGGAAGAAGAGAGAGAATTTGGAACTAAGAGTTCTAAAAACAAATGCTCAAAAATTGTTCTTACATGCAACTGGCAAATAAGATATACAAGCAATGGGGTATAGAAATATATCTTGCCCTACAAAAAAGTAAGGGGAAAGTAGATGAGGGGGAGTGGGGTGACAGAAGAGGGGGCAGACTGGGCAAAGGGAAAGAAAGAATATATGCCATCTTGGCGTGGCAGGGAGGGTAGAAATGGGGAGAAACTTTGTAACTCAAAATCATGTGGAAATCAATGTTGAAAACTAAAAAATATTAAATAACAAAGCAAAATTTTTTTAAAAGATTAGAGAAATATGTTACAAAGATTGAATATTATGAATAGGAGGGATTTATATCAGGAATTCAGGAATTATTCTGTACTAGGAAAACTATCAGCATAACTAACCATATCCATAACAATAACAATGAAAATCATATTATTATATCAATAGATGCAGAAAAAATCTTTGACAAAATACAATTCCCACTTTTATTCAAAACCCTAGAAAGCACAGGAACCAAATGGAGCCTTTCTTAAAATGATTAGTAGTATCTTTCTAAAACCAAGAGCAAGCATTATATATAATGGAGATAAACTTGAATCCTTCCCAATAAGATTAGGAATGAAGTAATGATGTCCATTATCACCACTATTCAATATTGTATTTAAATTGCTAACATAACAATAAGAGAAGAATAAGAAATTGAAGGAATGAAAAATTGAAGGAAATAATGCTATTACTCTTTGCATATAATAGGATTGTATACTTAGAGAATTTTTGAGAATCAACTAAAAAACTAGTTGCAACAATTAACAACTTCAACAAAGTTGCAGGATATAAAATAAAGCCACATAAATCATCAGTATTTCTATAAACTACTAAAAACCCACCAGGAAGAGAAAGAAAGAGAATTTCCATTTAAAATAACTGCAGACAACATAAAACACTTGGGAGTCTACCTGCCAAGACAAACCCAGTGACTGCATGAACACAATCACAAAACATTTTCACACAAATAAAGACATATCAAAATGTAAAGGAAGGTGGCCTAGTTGTACCAGATCTCAAACTATATTATAAAGAGGCAATCATCAAAATTATCTGGTACTGGCTGAAAAATAAAGTGTTGGATCAGTGGAATAGATTACCAGGGGTAGGGAACCTGTGGCCTCAAAGCCACATGTGGCCCTCTTGGTCCTCAAGTGTGGCCCGTTCACAGAATCCTAACTTCATAGAACAAATCCCCTCAATAAAAAGATGTGTTATATAAAACTTGGACTCGGTCAAAAGTCTGCACCCAAGGACCTAGAAGGCCACATGCAGTCTCAAGGCTACCCAAAGACCTCAGCTTCCAGGATAAGAACTCATTATTTGACAAAATGTGTTGAAAAAATTAGAAACTAGGTATAGACCAACATCTTACACCATATACCAAGATAAGGTCAAAATAGGCACATATTTTTAAAAATAAAGGGTGATACCACAAGCCAATTAGGAGAGCAAGGAATAGTTCATCTGTCACAACTAATGATAAGGGAAGAATTTTTGGCCAAACGAGATAGAGAGTATTACTAGATTTGAAATGAATAATTTTTATTATATTAAATTAAAAAGAGTTTGCAAAAACAAAACCAATGCAACCAAGATTAGAAGGATGCAGAAAGCTGGGGAATAATTTCTTACAGCAAATATCTCTGAAAAATGCCTCATCTCTCAAATATATAATCGAGTCAAATATAAGCCATTCCTCAATTGATAAATGGTCAAAACATATGAAGAGGCAATTTTCAAACGAAGAACTCAAAGCTGTCTATAATCATATGAAAAAAATAATGTTCTAAATCACTATTAATTATAAAACTGCAAATTAAAACAACTCTAAGGTACCACCTCACACCTATCAGATTGGATAATATGACAAAAAAGGAAAATAATAAATGTTTGAGTGGATACGGGCAAATTGGAACACTAATGAACTGTTGGTGGAGTTGTGAACTGATCTAACCATTCTGTAGAGTAACTGTGCATACCTTTTGAACCAGCAATACAACTACTAGGTCTGTATCCCAAAGAGATCATTAAAAAGGGAAAAAGACCTACATGTGCAAAAATGTTTATAGCAGCTCTTTTGATGGTGACTAAGAATTGGAAATCAAAGGGATAGCAGCAGCTGGGTGGAGCAGTGAGTAGAGCACTGGCCTTGGAGTCAGGAGGACCTGAATCCAAATCTGGCCTCACACACTTGACACACTTATTAACTATGTGACCTTGGACAAATTACTTAACTTAAATTGCCCTGTCTTCTCTCCTCCAAAAAAAAGGGAGGGGGAATCAAAGGGATGCCCATCAATTGGGAAATGGCTGAACAAGTGGCGTCATATGATTTTAATGGAATACTACTGTGCTATAAGAAATGACAAGCAGAATGACTTCAGAAAAACCTGGAAAGACTTACATGAAGTGATAAAAAGTGAAATGAGCAGAACCAGGAGAACATTGTACACAGTAATGGTGACACTGTGTGACCAGAAACTATGGATAACTTAGCTCTTAACAACACAATGATTCTAGACAATTCCAAAGGACTCACAATGGAAATTGCTATCCACATGCAGAGAGAGAACTGATGGAGTCTAAATGCAGATCAAAGTATATTATTTTCAGTGTGTGTATGTGTGTGTGTTTCTTTTGGTCTATTTCTCCTTTCACAATATGACTAGTATGGAAATGTTTTACATGGCTACATGCGTAACCCATGTCAAATTGCTTACCATTTTAAAGAGACGGGTGGATGGGAAGGAAGGAAGGAGAAAGAAAATTTGGAAGTCAAAATTTTTCTTAAATGAATGTTTTTTTTCTTTACATGTAATTAGCAAAAGTAAAATACTATTAAAAAACACAGATCTAAAAAATTGAAGAAATAGTAATTGCTCATCAGAGGCTGAAGCAATATAATAAAAATAACAATTTGACCTAAGTTAATTTATTTATTCAGTCATACCAATAAAAGTACCAAAGAATTATTTTATAGAGCAAGAAAAGAATGGTTACAAATTTCACTTGGAAGAAAAAAAAAGTCAAGAATATCAAGGCATTCAATCAAAAAAATGTGAAGGAAGGTTGCCCAGCAGTTTCCAGATTTCAAGCCATATTACAAAGTGGTAATTGTCAGAACAATCTGGTACTGGCTAAGAAACTGAGTGGTGGATGAGTGGAATAGATTAGGTATATGATATCCAGTAGTAAATGACCATACTAATGTAGTATTTAATAAATCCAAAGATCCAAACTTTTGGACTAAGAGATCAATATTTGACAAAAATTATGGGTAAAACTAGAAAGCAATTTGCAGAAACTATGCATAGATGAACATTTCACACTGTATACCAAGATAAGGTGAAAATGGATAAATGATATCATAAGTAAATTGAGGAGCATGGAAAAATATACCTGTCAGATCTATAGATAAGGGAAGTAGAAAGCATTTATTCCAAACCAGAGATAGAAAGGATTCCAGGAAGTAAAACAGATAATTTTGATTACATGAAATTAAGTCTTTTGCACAAACAAAATCAATTCAGCCAAAGTTAGAAGGAAAAGAGGAAACTGGGGGAAAACTTTGCAGCAAGTTTCTCTAATAAGTGCCTCATTTCTCAAATATATGTAACAGAAGAATTTATTTTTTTTAAAAAAGAGTCATTTCCCAATTTATAAGTGGTCAAAGGCAATTTTCAGGTGAAGAAATTGAAACTATCAATAGTTACATAAAAAATGCTTTAAAACACTACTGACTAGAGAAATGCAAATTAAAACAACTCTGAGATACCACCTCACACCTATCAGATTTGCTAACATGGCAGAAAAGAAAAAAATGACAAACGCTGGAGGGGATGCAGAAAAATTAAAACACTAATACATTATTAGTGGAGTTGTGAACTAGCCCAACCATTCTGGAAAGCAATTTGGAACTAGACCCAAAGGGACATAAAACTGCATACTTTTGATCTAGCAATACCACTACCAAATCTGTATCCCAAAGAAATTTTTTTGGAAGGGAAAAGGAACTATTTGTACAAAAATATTTATAGCAGCTCTTTTTGTGGTGGCAAAGAATTGGAAATTGAGGGGATGTCCATCAACTGGGGAATGGCTGAACAAGTTGTGGTATACAAATGTGATGGAATACTATTGTGCTGTAAGAAATGAAGAGCAAGATGATTTAAAAAAACCTGGGAAGACATAAATGAACTGAAATAAAGTAAACAGAAACAGGAGAACACTGAACACAAAAACAGCAGTACTGTAATGATCACCAACTTCAAAAGACTTAGCTACTCTGATCCAGACAATGATCTAAGACAACTCCAATAATAAAAATACTATAAAAATGCACAATAAAAATGCTATCCACCTCCAGAGAGAATTGATGAACTCTGAATGCCTCTTAAAGCATATTTTTAAAACTGTTGTTATTTTTATTGTTTTATTTTGTTTGTTTTCTTTTTCAACATGGCTAATGTGGAGTTCTGTTTTGCCTTACCTCACATGTACCATCAAAATCAAATTGCTTATTTTCTCAAGGAGGGGGGAGGAGCTAGAAGGCGGGAGAGAATTTAGAACCCAAATTTTTTGAAATGTTAAAAAAAAACTTTACATGTAACTGAGAAATATTGAATGAAATTAAAAAAAATTAAAAGCTGCAAAAACTGAAGAATATAGAGGTTATGTGACTTGCCCAGAGTCACATAGCAAGTAAATACCTGAGGCCTCATTTGAACTCCAATCTTCCTGACTTCAGGCTCAGCCCTCTATGCACTGCACCACCTGAACCCTCTTCTTATCAGGAAGTCAATAGTCAACAAGTACTTATTAAGCACTAACTGGTCCTGATACAATAAGTGGCAACAAGTTGCCAGAATAGAACAGACATTATGGGAAGAAGTAACCACTCCTTAAAACTGGTGTTAGAGTTGAAGAAAATAACCAGGTAAAACTTGTTATGCACTAAAGCTTTGAGGAGGATATGTTTCAAAGACTCTTCAAAGAAAGGATAAGTAGGATCTCATGACCTAAAATTCTATCATGAGAAATTATCCCAGAAGGGAGAGTAGGCTCCTAAGGCTAAAATTATGAAGATGACCAAAAAAAAGTTTTAAGCAAGAAGGAAAGAGGCAACTTTGGAAATTGAAGCCAAGGCAAGTAGACTCAGAGGAATACAAAAGCATTTACACGCTCCTGTAAGAATAGCATCAGAGGAACTAAAGATCAGAACGAGTTGAGGCCAGGAAGAAAGAAAGGAGAGATTTAAAAAAAATGAACTATAGCGGGAGAATAAAGTAAGGAAGGGCTAAGGTTTATGCTTGATGTGAGTGGGACTGGGATAACTGATGATGAGTAAGCAAAACTACCCAACTCAGATTAGATTCATGGCACTTCAGAGTTAAAGGGAACCTCAGTGAACATCCAGTCCAAAGAGATCCCCTGTTCAACACACCCAATGAGTAGTCATCTAGCTTTTGAAAGACCTCCAATAAGTAGGAAATAAGGAAACCAGGAAAAAGTCCCAGAAATAGTCTCTTCTTCTTTGGGATTTTTCTAATTGTTAGGAAGCTTTTCCTTACATCAAGCCCGAGTTTGCCTGTGATGAATGAAAAGTTCAAGAAACTTAGTTTCTGGGTAAATAATAATTTTATTAATTATTGCATGCAAATAATTAATAAAAGGGTAGTCATCTGGCTTTCTTTCATAAATCAAAGATGAATCACGGAGGCCTCTCACTGCTCGTATGCCCTTGGAAGAATGGCTTTTCCTGACAGGCAGAAATCAACTCTGATTAGTTAACTATTAATAAGGGGGTTGCCATATTAATAAGGAAGTAGACAAAAAGTCTTCAACTCCTCCTGCAAAGAGTGTGACTTAATCATTAGACTCTAGCAGCCTCCAGAAATCTAGGAAAAAGGATCCATTTCTACCCAGACTTTTCCCTTCATAAACTAGGTAATCCTAAATTCTAACAGAAGATTCCAAGGACAGACATTCTGTTCGTAAGGTCTCCTCACTGGGTGCCCCAAAGATTTGGGCAATCTCATCTATCAGCAATGCCCTTTAATGCTGGCTAAATACCCTACTAGGGGCTGATTTCTGAATGAGGAAACAGAAAAAGGAAAATCTTAATCTCAATAATCATTTCTCTCATGCCTTTTTGCAACTTCTACCTATAGATTTTTATTCTCCCTTCCTGGAAAAAAATCATCCCTTCCTAGAACAAAAAAATAGAATGCCCAATATTTCTTGCTTATATCAACTCTTCAAGTACTTAAAAATAGCTAAAATTTACCCCAGTTCTTACCTTGTCAATGTTAAACTTGAGATTCTTCAGCTGATGTTCATATGGCAGATTTGAAACCCTTCAACCCTCCCACCAGATACTTTCTAGCTTCCATATGTCCCTTCCTAATGTGGAGTACTCAGAAGTGAACAGAAGACTTCAGATATTGTCTGACTAGGCTAGAGAGCAACAAGACCATCACTTCCTTATTCTTGGAAGTTAGGCCTTAGCTAATAGAATCACAAATTAGATTTGTTTTCTTGGTTACCATATTGTACTGACTCATATTGAGTTTGCATTCCATCAAAAGACAAAAAATAAAACAAAAAACAAACTCAAATCTTTTTTCAAACTCCCCAATCTTCTACTTGTGAATTTTCTTGAACCCAAAGCTAAGACTTTGAAAATGAAGAGAGACATATCTTATCCCATTCAGTCTTATGCTCTTTTCTGTCAAGATCTTTATACATCTTAACACCAACATCTAATGTGTTAGTTATCCCACCAAGGTTTGTCTCACCTACAAACTGGCTTTGGCCACACCGTTGAGAAAAATATTAAAATGGCAGAGGACTAAGCTTGGATTCTTAGGCCACTCCCCTAGAGACCCCTTTCAAAGTTTACATTGAGCTATCAACTTTACATTCAGCCACTGATTATTCAAATCTGTCCCATCAACCAATTCCTAATCCACCTAACTGTATTATCTAACTGCTAGATGAAACTGTGTTGGTGTTTTGTAATCATCCCTTCCTAATAAATTAATCTGTACCAAAGTGGAATATGCTACGTTAAGAAGAAAGTACTGAGTTTCCTATCAATGGAAAGTAAAAGTTTAATCACCAGTGTCAATAGTCCTGAAAAGATTCTCAGTCAGGCTCAGGGGTAGACTAGGTGTCCTCTAAATTCCCTTCCGAATATGAAATTCTGTGAGAACTGGAAAATATTAGGTTTTAATGAGCATTACTAACTCAGTATTAACTCTGATGGACATACCTCTCCCCTCCCTCTGACTTGTGAGCTAACAGAAGAGGGATTAATATAGAAAGGTAGATCAATGTAAATTCAAGTAAATGTAAATCGAGTAAATGTAAAATCAAGTCAGTTAATAAAGAATATCTATTTGATTCTAGAAGACAATTGGAACCATAACAGAAGTCAATAGGATACACAAATTTGAAGTTTTGTGGATATTTTGTTAACTTGTTTACTATTTCAGGTACTTAATTGTGAACTTAAGCCCCATTAAAATTCAGCAGTGGTTACAGGGTACAAACCAGCAACAATCAAATAAAAAATATCTTGTCAATCACTAACAAGGAACATAAATTGAAACAAATGAAGTTTCACTTTTTACCCATCCAAACTGCAGAGAGATGACAAAGTGAAAACGGTCAATAGTAGAAGAACTATATAGGAGGGCAGATGAAAAAATATATGATGGGCAAAGCTTTGAATTACCCCAATCAACCCTAAGAATAATATTACAGGTGGAGAGAAAAGTCACTAAACTATTCATACCTTTTGATCCAGTGATCTCGAGAAGCTCAAAGAAAGGAGGTTCCTATATTTATCAAAATATTTATAGGTACAATTTTTGCAGGAGCTAAAACTCTCAAAACAAGCCAAGTGCGTATTGATTGATGACTAGTTGAACAAATTGTGGTGGTATACAGTTGTGACAGAATATTATTTCACTTTAAAAAGTAATAAAAATGAAGAATTCAGAGGATTTGGCAAGGTTTTCATGAATGGATTGAAAGTGAATGAAGTAAAACTAAAAAGGTATCAGACACAAGGACTAAGCTAAAGCAAAAACCATATTAAAAGCTGCTGAAATATTAGAAGGCAATTATCAATATTGCTTCCAGAGGACAGATTACTAAACACACATCCTTCCTCTCAAAAGAAAGGTAAGGAACTATGGATGTAGATACTGTCAGACACAGATACCATGTCACTCGATTTTGTTTCATTTTTTCATTGTACTAAAGGAGGATTCTAGGAGTTGGGAGGAAATATCAGGGAAATGTCTATAGTGTCAAAGCGAATCAATTCAACTTTCTTTTTCCCCAAAACAACTTTAAATTAACCTCCCAAAATGATCCGTTTAATTTTCATACAAAAGATTTAGTATGATATTGTATTTGTGTGTGTGTGTGTGAGAGAGAGAGAGACAGAGACACAGAGAGAGAAACAGAGAGACAGAAAGAGACAGAGAGACAGAGACAAAGAGAGCCCAGGGGAGGAGAGAATATTTGATGGTCTCCCACTCAAATATAAATTCCTTGTGAGTAGAGATTATTTCATTCTTTATACATGTATCACAAACTTCTAGCATATAATAGGCACTTTCTAAGTAGTTGCTGATACACTGATAATTAAAGGCAGAAAAATAAAGCTTTACATTCATAAATATGTTATCACATATACAGTGACATTTAAGAGATTCACAAATGCCAACTGCCAAACCTTTCTGCTACTAGCCTGGTTTCCCCTCCAACGTAGCCAAATAGTCTCACCATTAGAAACACTCCTCTAGACAAAGACATTGTGTACAGATGAACACTATTACAATCTACACCATACTTTGCAGGAGTGACATATCCTCCAATGTTTATGTTGAGAATTTCAGCCCATGGATGTTTCCTTGGAAATCTGAGAGCAGAGCCCCAGCGTGACAGAACACAGGGTAGGGGCATTTAGCATGAGGGCAATGGATCAGGAGTACAAGGTACTATCCAGGGAGTTATGAGAAGCCAAAGGAAAGCATGAGGGTATTGATCAGTACCCTCGTGTACTTGGTAGAGATGGTTTGTGAAAAATTTATTTTATCCCTTCCACTATCTGGTCTATGGATTATATCAGTGAGAATATTAGATATCAATGAAGTGAAGATCTCATGTATATTACTTATAGCAATAGGAGGAACTTATATTTTCCTATTTAACAAAAGGAGGCTCAAATTTTTTAGTGAATCTTAAAAACAAATAATTTCTTTAAAAATTTTTAAATTTTTTGCATGACTTCCCATGTGCAATTGACATGATATTCCTTAACTTCTCTTTTTTAATTTCATGTTTTCTGAAATTAAGAAATAAGCATTTCCATAACATAGTACAATAGAACAAAAAAGACAACTGTACATGAAATTGCAAATCTGTGTACAACTTTCTATTCCTTTTAACTATATAATAAAATTATCATGTAACTTTTTTCCTTCTTTCCTTCCCCCATCCTACAGATGACTACCATCAGACCAAATGTGTATATATGTGTGTATGTGTGTGTATGTATAGTATTGTACATGTATGCAACCATTCAATACATACTTCTTATCACTTCTCTCTCTAGATGTAGATAGTGTCTTCCTTCATAGTCATTTGTAGTTAATTTGGATATTTACATTAGTCAAAATTTCTTTGTCACATGAAGTTGTTCTTAAAGCAGTATTGCTGTGACTACATACACCTTTCTCTTGGTTCTGTTCATTTCACTCTTCATTATTTTGTGCAAGTCCATCCATCTTTTTCTAAGATCATTGGGTTCATTATTTCTTATAGCAGAGTAGTATGCCATCACAATCATATGCCACAACTTTTTCAGTCATTCCTCGATTGATGGGCATCCCAGCAATTTCCAGTTCTTTGCTACCACAAAGAGAACTTTTATAAATATTTTAGCACAAATAGATTCTTTTACTTTTCCCCTAATCATCTTTGGAAATAGAACTAGTAATGGTATTTTATGGGTCAAAAGATACAGGCAGTTTAATAACTCTTTGGGCATCATTCCAGATTGCTCTCCAAAATGGTTCAATCAGGTTACAGTTCCACCAACAGTGAATTTGTGTCTCAATTTTTTCCATATCTCCTGCAACATTTGTTGTTTTCCCCTTCAATAATTTTAGCCAATTCAATAGGTCTAAAATGATATCTCAAGTTTGTTTTAATTTGCGTTTCTCTAATCAATAATGTTTTAGCACATTTTTCATATAATTATAAATTGTTTTGATTAAACATATTGCTTAACTCCTCAATGAATGGAGGAAAAGAGGAAATGAAGGAGATAATTTGGAACTAAAACAAATTAAATGAATGTTAAAAAGAAGGGCACAAATGTCAGAAGTAACATAGGTGTAATTGTAATGTTCTCTTAAACCAAGAATTAAGCTGTCCCCTTGATGTAAAGATGTTTGGGTAGTACAAAGCTGAAGGAAAATTGAAATTCAACAATTCTATTCTTAATGACCCCAGGGAAAAGATTGGTTATTGTTGGGAACAAATGTTAAGATAGTAAGGGGGTACCTTAATCATCCCAACAATCGACATCTCCATTTTATCATTTAATTTTCTAAACACTTTTAATTGGTTGTTGGCATTTTTATGGCCCCAAAATGTAAAAGCTGCACAGATTTTTTAACAGATGCAATGCTGAATAAATCATTGTTCGACTATCAGCCTGTAGAAAGTTGTTTTGGTGCAAGGAGTCAAATATGGATGAATTAATTAATCCAAGAAGAGGATTTCACTAAAAAAGATGTTCAAATCAATACTGCCACAGAAACCCAAGGGCTAAAGTAATGAGATTTCAGAGCATTGAGAACAAGTACAATCTAAAGGTCTAATGAACTTCGACATTGTGCTGAATACAATACTAGGTTCATGGAATACTTACTATGAATGCAGGCCTGTTCTTCCACTGGATGAAAAATATGGAAAGGAATTCTGGGATTTGTGAGAGCATCTCATGACTCAAAAAAGGATAATATTAGTTCAAGTACATACTATATTATCACTTCTAAATGATACTGGACTGATGCATTCAGAGGAAGCAGAAGAACCTTCAATGTGGAACTCCAAGAAACAGAACAGGGTAGCAGAGGCCAATGAGACTACTAGCACAGAATTTAATGCCCATAATATAATCCAATCTCCTGTTAGAGAGATTGCAAAAGAGGTCTTATCTTGACAGCCATTTACATATAATATTAAATACTACTGGCAACTTTATTATTTCCTTAACCTAATTTAATTCAACAAACATTTTAAAGAACTTAGAATACGGAAAAATACTTTATTGGGGTTACAGTAATAAATAGTCCAGTCTCTGCCCTCAAAATGTTTACATGCTAAGGGAAGGGGAATATGATGCATATGCACATGGTAATGAGTGCTGAAGATTAAAAACTCTAGGGATTTTTGAGGAAGGAGACATTGTAGACTTTGCAGCTCTTGAATTTTTCCATGACAAATAACCAGGGGCTACATACCAGTTATCCCCACTTCACAGACTACCAAGTCTCCTGGTGCTTCAGCCCAACTCCAGGAAGCACAACTCCAGGAGGCACAGCTCTAGGCTGGCAGGCATCCTCCAGCAGATAAACCTTCCAGTGCTTTAAAGAAGCCTGGGTGAGCAGGTGTTGTCAAGGGGCCAGAATCCTCCTCCTAACGCTAAGAGCTTCAGTGTTCCTGACCCCAGCTCAGCACCAGGTAAGCTGCCACACTCCTATGGCCTCCAGTTGCCAGCACCTGAGGCTGCATCACAAAGCCAGTGACCAGACCCTAGGTTCCCAGCACTAGAAGTTGGGTCAGTGCCTCCTATGCTCCAGCAGGAGAGATCAACTTTAAAAGCCAGAAAATAGGCAAACACAACGAGCAAAAATCAGAAGTGGACAAAGACCATAGATTCTTATTATGAGGACAGGGAAGATCAGAAGAGGATGACATTTTCAATATAGTCACATCTGAAAACTCAAAGAGGAATATGAACTGGTCTCAAGCGCAAAAAGCCTTGTTGGAAGAACTCAATAAGGATTTTAAAAGCCAGAAAGAGAGGTAGAAGAAAAATTAGGAAAAGAAATGAGAAATATACAAGAGAAAGTCAATAACTTGGAAAAGGAAGGACAAAAATTGACTATAGAAAACAAGTCCTTAAAAATACAATTGGTCAAATGGGAAAAAAGGTACACGAAAGAAAACATGTCCTTAAAAAAATTGGATGAATGGGAAAAACGTACATTGAAGAAAACAACTCCATAAAAAGTAGAATTGGCCAAATAGAAAAGGAGGCACAAAAATTCACTGAAGAGAACTCCTTAAAAAATAAAATGGGTCAAATGGAAAAGGAAGCACAAAACCTAATTGAGGGAAACAATTTCTTAAGAATTAGAATTGGGCAAGTGGAAGCTAATGACTCTACGAGATATCAAGAATCAGTCAAATAGAAAAAAAAGAGTAGAAAAAAATAGGAAAAAAAAATGTAAAATACTTCCTTGGTAAAACAATTGACCTGGAAAATAGATCCAGGTGAGAAAATTTAAAAATTATTGGTCTGCCTGAAAGTCATGATAAAAAAAGAGCCCTGAATAGCATCTTTCAAGAAATGATCAAGCAAAACTACACTAAGATCCTAGAAACAGAGAGTAAAATAGAATTTGAAAAAAAATCCACCAATCACCTCCTGAAAGAGATCCTGAATTGAAAACACCAAGGAATATTATAGCCAAATTCCAAAATTGTCAGGTCACAGAGAAAATACTGCAAGCAGCCAGAAAGAAACAATTTAAATATCATGAAACCACAGTTAGGATTATGCAGAACGTAGCAGTTCCTACATTAAAAGATCTGAGGATGTGGGATACAATATTCTGTAAAGCAAAGGAGCTTGGATTACAACCAAGGATCAACTACCCATTGAAACTGAGCATAATCTTTCAGGGGAGGAGATGGGCATTCAATGAAATAGGGGACCTCCAAACTTCCTGATGAAAAGACCAGAGCTCAATAGAAAATTGAATTTTCAAATACAAGACTCAAGAGAGGCATAAAAAGCTAAATAGGAAAGAAACAAGCAACAAAATATTATTAATAAGGGCAATACTATTTACATTCCCTACAAGGAAAGATAACACTTGTAATTCTTGAGAACCGTATCATTATTAGTACATTTAAAAGTGGTATATATAGACAGTATAGGTATAAGTTGACTTTGATATGATGATAAAAAATCTAATTAAGTGGTGAAAAGGGATTGTTCTGGGAGAAGAGGAAAGGAGGAGTCAGAAAAGGGTATATTACATCTCATGAAGAGGCACAAAGACCTATTATGGCAGAGAGAAAGAAGGGAGGGAGATGAGTATTATTTGAATCTTATTCTAATCAGATTTGACTCAAAGAGGGAATAAAATGATCAGTAAAGTATAGAAATCTAACTTCTCTACACAAAGTAGGAGGGAAAAGGGGAAAGGAAAAGGAGGGTACCGATAGAAGGGAGGAAATAAATAGTAAGGGAAAGGGGGAAGAAAAGGGAAGGGGCTGATAGAAGGGAGGATAGCATGAGGGAAGTGGTAGTCAAAAACAAAACTCTAGTGAGGAAGGAAAGGGAGACAGGCGAGGGAAAATTACAAATGGGAAGGAAATAGGATAGAGAGAAAGACATGGAGAGTAATTATCACTGTGAATGTGAATGGGATGAACTCTAACACAAAATGGAGGCAGAAAGCAGAGTAGATTAAAAACCATAATCCTACAATATGTTGTTTATGAGAAACACATTTGAAGCAGAGCAATACAAATAGAGTAAAGGTAAAAGGCTGGAGCAGAATATATTGTGCTACAGCTGAAGTAAAAGAAAAACAGGGGTAGCAATCTTGATCTCAAACAAAGCAAAAGCAAAAATTGAACTAATTAAAAGAGATAAGAAAGGAAGCTATATCCTGATAAAAGGAACCATAGACAAAGTAATATTATTACTAACCATATATGCACCAAGTGGTATAACATCCAAATTCTTAGAGGAAAATTTAAGGGAATTACAGGAAGAAACAGATAACAAAACTATACTAGTGGGGGACTTCAACCTCCCCCTCTGAGACTTAGATAAATCTAACCACAAAATAAACAAGAAAGAAGTTAAGGAGATAAACAGAATTTTAGAAAAGTTAGATATGGTAGACCTCCGGAGAAAACTGAATGAGAAAAAAGGAATATACCTTTTTCTTGGTGGTACATGGCACCTACACAAAAATTAACCACATATTAGGGCATAAAAACCTCATAATCCAATGCAGAAAAACAGAAATATTAAGTCCATCTTTTTCAGAACGTGATGCAACAAAAATTAGATGTAACAAAGGGCCATGGAAAGATAAACTAAAAATTAATCAGAAACTAAATAATCTAATCCTAAAGAATGAGTGGGTCAAACAACAAATTATAGAAACAATCAATAAATTCGTCCAAAAAATGACAATAATGAGACAACATACCAAAATTTTTGGGATGTAGTGAAAGTGGTTCTTAGGGGAAGTTTTATATCTCTAAATGCTTACATGAATAAAATAGAAAAAGAAGGGATCAATGAATTGGGCCTGCTACTTAAAAAGCTAGAAAAAGAACAAATTAAAATCCCCAAATTAAATATCAAATAAGAAATTCATAAAACCAAAAGAAAAATTAAGAAAAAATTGAAATTAAGAAAACTATTAAACAAATAAATAAAAGTAAAAGCTAGTTTTATGAAAAAATACCAATAAAATAGATAAATCTTTGGTTAAATTGATTGAAAAAGAAAAGAAGAAAACCAAGTTGCCAGTATAAAAATGAAAAAGGTATGTTCACCACCAATAAAGAGGAAATTAAAATAATAATTAGGGGCTATTTTGCCCAACTGTATACCAATAAATTTGATAATCTTATTGAAATGGATGAACATTTACAAAAATATAAATTGTCCATGTTAACAGAAGAGAAAATAAAATACTTAAATAACCCAGGTGCAGAAAAAGAGATTGAAGAAGCCATCAATGAACTCCCTAAGAAAGAATCTCCAGGGTCAGATGGATTTACAAGTGAATTCTATCAAGCATTTAAAGAACAATTAATTCCAATACTATATAAACTATTTGGTGAAACAGACAAAGGAGTCCTATCAAATTCTTTTTATGACATAAATATGGTGCTGATACCTAAACCAGGAAGAGACAAAACAGAAAGAAAATTGTAGACCAATTTCCCTAATGAATATAGATGCAAATAATTTGAATAAAATATTAGCAAAGAGATTACAGGAACTTATCTCAAGAGGATAATACACTATGACCAGGTGAGATTTATACCAGTAATGCAGGGATAGGTCAACATTAGGAAAACTATCAGCATAATTGACCATATCAATAACAAAATTAACAGAAATCATATGATTATCTCAACAGATACAGAAAATGCTTCTGACAAAGTACAGCACCCATTCTTATTAAAAACACTAGAGAGTATAGGAATAAATGGAAACTTCCTTGAAATGACAGGTAGCATCTACCTAAAACCATCAGCAAACGTAATATGTAATGGGGATAAGTTAGAAGTTTTTCCAGGGTGATTAGGGTGAAACAAAGATGCTCATTATCACCATTGTTATCCAATATTGTACTAGAAATGTTCACTTTAGCAATGCAAGAAGAAAAAGAAATTGAAGAAATTAGAATAGGCAAACAAGAAACAAAGCTATCACTCATTGCGGATGAAATGATGGTATACTTAGAGAATCCTAGAGAATCAAGTAAAAACTATATCAAATTGTTGACAACTTCAGCAAAGTTGCAGAATATAAAATTAACCCACATAAGTCAGAACCATTTCTGTATGTTACTTATGAAGCACAGCAGCAAGAGATAGAAAGGGAAATTCCATTTAAAGTAACGGTAGACAATATAAAATATTTGGGAATCTACCTGCCAAGACACATCCAGCATCTATGTGAACACAATGGCAAAACACTTTTCACACAAATAAAGTCAGATCTAAATAATTGGAAAAATTTCAGTTGCTCATAGGTAGGCCATGCTAATATAATAAAAATGACAATTATACCTAAATTAATTTGATTATTCACTGCCATAGAAATCAAACTACCAAAAATTGTTCTATAGAGCTAGAAAAAACAATAAAAAATTCATCTGGAAGAACAAAACATCTAGAATATCAAGGAAATTACTGAAAAGAAATCAAGGGAAGGTGGCCTAGCTGTACCAAACCTGAAATTGTATTATAAAGCATCAATTAACAAGACTACTTGGTACTGGCTAAGTAAAAGAGTCGTGGATCAGTGGAATAGGTAAGGTACAGAAGATATAATAGCCAATGACTATAGTAATCTACTCTTTGATAAACCCAAAGACTCCAGCTTCTGGAACAAGAACTCACTATTTAACAAAAACTGCTGGGAAAACTTGAAAATAGTATGGCAGAAACTAGGTGCAGACCAATATCTTACACCCTATACAAAGATAAAGTCAAAACGGGTACATGATTTATATCTAAAGGCTGGTACTATAAGCAAACTAGGAGAGCAAGGAATAGTTAATCTGTCAGATCTATGGAGAAGGGAAGAATTTATGACCAAAGAAGAAATAGGGAACATTATGAATGCAAAATGGATGATTTTCATTACATTAAATTGAAAATGTTTTCACAAAGCCAATGCAACCAAGATTAGAAGGGAAGCAGAAAGCTGGGCAAAAATTTTTTACAGCCAGTGTCTCTGATACAGGCCTCATTTCCAAAATATGTAGAGAACTGAGCCAAAATTATAAGAATATAAATAATTCCCCAACTGATAGTCAAAAGATAGAAACAAGTAGTTTTCAGAGAAAGAAATTAAAGATATCTATAAGCACATGAAAAAATGCTCTAAATCATTACTAATTAGAGAAAATGCAAATCGAAATGACTCTGAGATATCACACCACACCTATCAGATTGGTCAACATGACAAAACAGGAAAATGATAAATGTTGGAGAAGATGTGGGAAAATTAGAACACTAATTCATCATGGGTGGAGTTGTAAACTTATCCAACCATTCTAGAGAGCAATTTGGAACTGTAGCCAAAGGACTATAAAACTGTGTATACCCTTTGATGCAGCAATACCACTTCTAGGTCTGTATCCCAAAGAGATCATAAAAACAGGAAAAGGACCGATATATACAAAAATATTTATAGCAGTTCTTTTTGTGGTGGCAAAGAACTGGAAATTGAGGGGCTGTCCATCGATTGGGGAATGGCTCAACAAGTTGTGGTACATAGATGTAATGGAATACTATTGTTCTCTAAGAAATAAGTAGGTGGATATCAGAAAAACCTTGAAAGACTTATATGAATTGATACTGAGTGAAATGAGCAGAACCAGGAGAACATGGTACAGAGTAACAGCCACATCGTGCAATGACTTACTTTGATAGACTTAGCTCTTCTCAGCAATGCAAGGATCTAAGACAATTCCAAAAGACTCATGATGGAAAATGTTATCCATATCCAGAGAAAGAACTCTGGAGCCTGAATGCAGATGGAAATATATTATTTGCTCCATTTTTCTTTTGCTATTTTGTTTTGTTTCTTCTTTCCTGTGATCCTATTGGTCGTAACTCTTCTTTACATCATGACTAATGTGAAAATATATTTAATATGAATGTATAAATAGAACCTATATCAGATTACATGTTGTCTTGGGAAGGAGGATGGGGAGAAAATATAAAACTCAAAATCTTAGGGAAATGAATGTTGAAAACTAAAAATAAATAAATTATTTATTTAAAAGGCATAGAGGTCAAACCCCTCATTTTACAGAGTAGGAAATTGAATTGTAGGTAGGTTAAGGGACTTGTGTTAGGTTCACACAGGTAGCAGCAACCTGTAGATGCCTATACAGGTCCTGTTGACCTGACTCCTGCTGGCAAGCTTGAGCGTGGTCTGGTTTCTGTCACCAACCCTCATGGAATAATTCTAGCATCTGGCGACAGTAGTGACAAGCCTGAATAGTTGCTGTCTATGACTAGCCTAGTTCTGAGTTCCTAGTAGGCTCTGAACAGGATAAGAGAACACTCTGGGAGGTACAAACAGACCTGATACACAGAGCTTGAGCAAAGTCAGAATGTGAATGGGACCCTTAACTTAGAACAGAGCCATCCAATCCATTTATAAGCTAGTGTGAGGAAATGTTTATACGACAAACAGAAGAAAGTTTTGTCCACAATTTCCTTTCTTTTCTGCCTCTTATTTTTAACTTTTCCTCCTTCCCTTTGTTTTTTTTTCCATTTTTCACTCTTGTCCTTTCAATTTAACAATCATTGTTGTTGTTCAGTTGTTTCAGTTGTGTCCAACTTCATGACCCCATTTGGGGTTTTCTTGGCAAAGATACTGGAGTGTTTTGCCATTTCCTCCCCCAGCCATTTTATACATGAGGAAACTGAGGCAAACAGTGTTAATTAATTTCCTCTGGGCCACTCAGCTAGTGTCTGAGACTGGATTTGAACTCAGGTCTTCCTTGCCCAGCATTGTATCCACTGTGCGACCTAGATGCCCTTAAAACAACATTATGTGCTTTTAGTTGCCTGGTGAGAGGGAACAAAGAGTAATGCAGAGATGTCAAAGATGTGGCCAGGAATAACTACAGCTTGAAGAAAACTAAAATGTAATTGGGATATATATGGCAAAATGAACAAAATGCAGTACAGCATAGATAATGTTAATATGTGGGTTCCTAAGTCAATATGCAAGCCACAGAGATGCTTATGTATGATTTAGTGGCACCCATTTCTATCAGAGTTTGACACCACTGGCTAGTGGATAGAGAACTGTCCACAAAACCAAGAACGCCCATGTCAAAGTCCTCCTGCCTGTATGGTCCTGGTCAAGTCACTTAACCTCTTTGTGCTTTAAAGAACTTTCTAATACTATAAGTTGTAGAGAAGGACCTAATATTCTTTGCTATAATTCTGGGAATTCTCTATACCAATGAAGTCATTGGCCCAATGTCCTATTTCCCAGGCAAATGTGGGATGCTAGAAATACAAAGGCCTAAAAATGAATTAGTCTCTGCCTTTAAGAAGCTCTCATTCTCCTTGGGTTAGGGGAGTGGGTCAAGATAATCTAACACGTACCCCATCCTTTTGTCTTTTCTCTCTCACATGCATCTCATTTCTAGTATTCTTTTCTTCTTTCATATTTCCCTCTTTACCCCTGGCCCATTGTTCTGTTTTATCTACTATCTTGTGGGGAGTATGGTAAAGTGGAGGGGGGAGAAAGAAAGAGGGAACCTATGGTTTCATTGGTGTAGAAAATTTGCTCTACCAAAGCAGATCAGGAATTGTTCAGCAACTGATACACTGAGGCAGAGGACTGTGACTTGTCCAATGTCACATGGCCAGTATGTCTGAAGAACAGCCTGAACTCAAGTCTTCTGATTCAAAGATCAGTTTTCTATCCACATGTAGCCTCTTCTGTTATCCCAGTCAATCTTGCCCTCTAGCTTTCAAAGAGCTAGCTTTCTGACTCTATTTCCCCAACAGGGATAGAATCACCTCTAACCACTACCACTACATTAATGATCTCCAAGCACTTCAAAGTGTTACTAAATAAAATGCCTTGATGATACAGAGGAATGACTTTTGTGACAGAAGTAAGGCTTCATTGTCAAGGCAAGAGCACATGTTCATAAAAGTTTCATTTTTTGGTCTTGGCAAAGAAAAGCAACAGAAGGAAGAAAAGAAGAGAATTTTTAACAGTTAAAAAATGAGTGGTAGAACAGGAGGAAATGAAAAGTTTCAAATATCCTACAGACTGTGAAACAAATAGCAAGCAATTTTCATTCCTCAAGTAAGGAAAACAAACTGATTAGAACAATTTGGCCAAAGCAGTGAAACTATTGAAAGAAAGGAGGAGGAAGAAGCTTGAAAGGAAATAATAATCTAGGGACATAAGAGGCCATGCAAAACATTGTTAATGCAGTTAGTCTTTATCCCTGAAAAATGAGGCTTTTATGTTTAAAAAAGAGCTTCAAATGTTTTGCTAATTCAGAAATAGTTAAATGGCTTATGTTTTATTTCTATTTTCCCAGAGTCTTGCATCCATTAGTAATGACTACCACTTTATTTGTCTAAAACTTCCAGAGATAATGGCATGTTGGAGCCATCCATCATAACTGAGGTTACCTTACAACATCAAAAGCAGGTATTAGGCAACATTCACTTAGATGCTTTTATGACTAAAATTGTGTCGCAGAAAAAATTGTCATTTCACTATGTCATCATGGCACTCAAACCCTATTTTCCTAATAGCTTCCTTCCATCTGTCTATTGGTATATGCAAGCAAGTACCAAGACTACAATAAAAAAGGTATTAAAATTTCCTCCTTGTTGATTTGTTGGGAAAATGGAGCCAACCGATTCAGAGACCAAGGTCCTTCTTCCCATGGTTTCTCTTAGCTCCTGTCCTCCTCTCTTACCTATTGTAAAATGTTAGAAGACCTCTCTCCCCTTAGGCTAACCCTACGGCTAACCCTATAGCATTTTATCTAGAAGTGGGATAAATCTGTGAAGATATTTTCAGGATGCTCCCAAAGATTTTTGGAGTGTGATCGTCAGTACCACCCAGTGAGAAAATGATTTTGCTTATTCACTAAGTTGATGCTGGGGAGCCAAGAAGGCTCAAGGGACTCAATAAAATTAATCTCTCTACATTACTATACAGAATGATGATACATATAACTCCTAAGAACTTTATCATTATTAGGGCAATTAGAAGGAGTCTATATAGATAGAGGGCATGAGTGTGAGTTGATTATGTTGAGATGATCTCCAAATGAAGAGGGGAAAAAGAGGGATGCACTTGGGAGAAGGGGGAAGAGAGAAAAAGAATGGGGAAAATTATCTCACATAAAAGAGATACACAAGGAAGAGCTTTTACAGTGGTGGGAGACTGGGGTCGGGTGAGCAATGCTCGAACTTCATTCTCACTGGAATTGGTTCAAAGAGGGAAGAATATATATATATATATACACACACACATTCAGTTGAGTATAGAAATCTATCTTACCCAGCAAGGAAACAGTAAGAAATGAGATAGGAGAAAGTGGAGAAAGGGATAATAAAAAGGAGGGTAGATTAAGGGAGGCAGTGGTCAGCATCAAAACAGACTTAAGAGGAAAGAAAGGATAAGGAAAGAAAAGGATAAACACAAGAAAACATGAAGGAGGGAAAGATATATTTAGTAATAATTACTGTGAATGTGAATGGGATGAGCTTACTCATGAAATAGAAGTGGACAGTAGATTAAAAACAAGAATCCAATAATATGTTGCTGACACACTTGAAATAGACACACAGAGCTCAGATAAGGAGATAGAGCAGAATCTATTATGTTTCAGCTGAAGTAAAAAAGGCAGAGGTAGCAAACGTGATCTCAGACAAAGCAAAAGCAAAAATAGACCTAATTAAGAGAGATAATCATGGAAACTACATTTTGGTAAAAGTTACCCTAGGCAATGAAGTAATATCAAAAAAAAATTTTACAGAGAATCTCTGTAAGGCCCTATTTCTAAAATATACACTGAGTATAGAACTGAGTCATATTTGTGGAGTCATTCCCCAGTTGATAAATGGTCAAAGGCTAGTTTTAGACATTTTCAGGCAGAAATAAGAAGAAATCAAAGCTAGCTATCCTCATATGAAAAAATGCTCTAAATCACCTTTGATTAGAGAAAACAATTCTGAGGTACCACCTCACATCTATTAAAAATGACAAATGCTAGAATGGATGAGGGAAAATAGGTACAATAATGAATTACTGGTGGAGCTGTGAACTGGTTCAACCATTCTAGAGAACATTTTGGAACTATGCCCAAACGGCTATAAAACTGTACATATACTTTGACCCAGCAATACCACTACTAGGTCTGTGTCCCAAAGAGATCAAATCAAAAGAAAAAAGACCTCTATGTAAAAAAGTATTTGTAGCATCTCTTTTCATGGCAGCAAAGAATAAGAAACTGAGGGGATGAACACTGAGGAATGGCTGACCAAGTTGTGGCATATAATTGTAATGGAGTTCTATTTTCCTCTTAAAAGTGACCAGAGGTATGGTTTCAAAATAACATGGGAAGACATATATGGACTGATGAAAATTGAAGTGAGCAGAACCAGGAGATATACACTGTAATAGCAATATTATAACTATAAGCAAGACTTAACTACTCTGTGAAAGACTGAAGTATTCTAATCTAATAATCTAAAATAATTCCAAAGGACACAAGATAGAAAATACTATGTACCTCCAGAGAAAGAACTGATGGATTTTGAGTACAAATTGAAGTATGACATTCTCATTTCCTTTATACTTATTTTTTCTTCAGATATGGCAAATATGAAAGTTTATTTTTAATTTTTAAAAATTTTTCATTTATTTTATTTTCAATTTATGGAATAAAACATGAAACTGCAAATCTATTATGTAAAACTTGCTATTGTTTGTAAATATATAAAAAAGTTTTCGTGTAAATTTTTTTCTTCCCCTCACCTCCTTGACATCGAGATGGCTACCATTAGACATGAATGTGTATGCTTATGTAAAATCATTCTATACATACTTCTATTTATCAGTGTTTTTTCCCACTGGATAAAGATAGCGTCGTCTTTCATATTTCCTTTATAGCTAGTAGTAGTCAAAAGTAATTAGTTATTCAAATTTGTTCTTAAAACAATATTGCTATTACTGTATACATTGTTCTCTTGGTTCTGCTTATCTTGTTTTTCATTATTTTGGGCAAGTCCATGTTTTTCTAAGATCAATTTCTTATCACCATTTCTTATAGCACAGTACTATGCCATCACAATCATATACCACAACTTGTTCAACCATTCCCTAATTGATAGGCATCCCCATAATTTCCAATTCTTTGCCACCACAAAAAAAAGCTGCTAAAAAAAAAAGCTGCTATAAATATTTTAGGACATATAGATTCATTGCCTTTTCCCCTAATCATCTTTGGAAATTGACCTGGTAGTGGTATTGTTGGGTCAAAGGGCATAAACAGTTTAGTAATTCTTTGGATATAATTCCAAATGGTTCTCCAAAATAGTTGGGTCAGTTAGCAATTCTACAAAAAATGAACGTGTCCCAATTTTTTCACATCCTCTTCAATATTTTTGCTTTCCCCTTCAATCATTTTAGCCAATCTGATAGGTGGGAATTGGTATCTCAAGGTTGTTTTAATTTGCTTTTCTCTAATTGATAATTGATAGTCAAAGGATATGAACAGGCAGTTTTTAGGTAAAGAAATCAAAACAATTTATAGTAGTATAGAAGTATATTTTGCATGACTTCACATGCATAATTGATATAATATTCCTTGCCTTCCTAGGGGAGAGGGGCACCAGTGAGAAAGGGGGAGGGAAAGAATTAGAAACTCAAACTTTTTTTTAAAAGAATGTTTACGATAAATAAATAACACATTAAAAATTTTTAAATATCTTTTCGATACTATTCACTACCAAGCTAGGTCTACCCTATTCTAAATTTGTTCAATTGAACTTTTAACTAAGCATAGGACTTTACGTTATACTTATTAAACTTCACAATGTAAGTTTTAAATTACAATTCATCTTTTTTGATTTTTGAATCTTGATTCTGCCAGTCAACCTATTAGCTAATCCCTGTCTTTCTTCTGTCATTTGCAAATATTAAGCATGCCATATTTTTCTATATCCATGTCATTGACCAAAAAATGTTAGTGAAGATAGAACCAAGTAGAAAGTTCTGCTAAATATTGCCCCTCTCCAGATTGACACCAATTCATCAATTGACACTTTTAAGGCAAGGTCTTCAACCCACTAAAATACATGGATTTGTATTATCATTCAATCTACTTTTTAATATCATCAATAAAAACATAACACCATGCTCTTCTAAGTGTTTTGCAGAAATTTTCAATTCAATCCAACCAACAATTATTAAACTATGGCCAAGGCTCTATGTATTGGGGATAAAAAGACAAGTTGAAAAACACTCCAGGTCCTCAAGGTGGTCAGACTCTACAAAAAGCCATACTTTCCTTATTTGTAACATTTTATTATTTTAATAACCCAATCAAAATATAAAATGAGTTTAATTGGCATAGCTTGTTCTTAGTGAACCCATGGTATTTCCTAGTGATTATCATTTTTCTCCATGTATTCTCAAACCATCTCTTTAATGTTCTCTTCTAGAATTTTGTCAGGAATCAATACAAGGTTCATTTCTTTTTTTTATTAGAAGAGTGGTCTATATCTAGTCTTCTGGCATCTCCCTCTTTTTCCATAATTTCTCCCCAAAGGATAGACATTGATTCCACAGTCTTATATGAAAATTCATGCAGTACCCTGTTGATGTCATTCATTTGGTCCCAGAGATCTAAACACACTTAAAAGGAACAAAATACTCATTTAATATCTCCTCACTAAACTTGAGCTTAACTACTTCTTAACCAACCAAAGCCGCTCTAGTCATTCTATAGAATTCATTTATAGACCTTCATTCTTGGTAAGGAAGACAGAAGTAAAATAGTCAATGTGATGTTTCCCTACTTATCATCATCATCACTTTTTTCATGTAAATAACATTTCTTTTTTTTTAATCACATGTAAAGATAAGTTTTGGCATTCATTTTTATAAGATTCTGAATTGTGAAAGAAGAGACAGAACAAAAGGGAAAAACCATGAAAAGAAAACAAAGAAAGTGAAAATAGTATATTTTGATCTGCATTCAGGCTCCATTGGTTTTTTCTTTGGACATCATCTTCGCTTTTAATGCCATTGGCAAGAGCTTAATAACTGATGAATTATAACCACAAAAAGCTCAAGTCTAGGCCCTCATTGTGGCGACAAGGTAAGCCTCAATTCTGAAAGTCTATGGCAGTAAAATATAAGCTATGATAATGTGGTTCTCAAGTAGTTGGCCACAACAAATCATGAAACAGTCAAATGAAGCATGGGTGTGCTAAAGTCAGCATATAAGCCGATCATTAAATTTTCAATGTGAGCATTTATACCTCAGAAATCAGCACATGCTGCAAATCAGGGCTTCATTTCTTATTTTGTTGACTAATAAAATTCTAGAAAGCATTAACAATTAAAATTAAACTTAAAAGCATCAGTTCTCATGGCCCCAGTTCCTGGGAAGAATGGACAAGATGGTAACTTAGATTCCTTTCAGTTCTTAACCTATAATCTAAACCTAGGATACAACAACTATACAAGTAAATAAATACAAAATTGCAAAATAAATACAAAATGCAAAAGAATACAAAAGATTCAAGAGAGAGAAAGAGAGAGTTAGTTGATGATGGAATGTAGGAGAGAATCAAGAAAGGTCTTATGTAAGAGTGAGATGACCAAGGAGAGAGCAATGAAATATTGCTTCAAAAACCCCAAGTTCACAGATCCTATCACGCTTGTGCTGAAAATATACATTGATTTTGGGGGGGGGGTTGTTCTGCATTAAAATGACCATGAGGATGGATGTCAGATTAATTATTACAAACATCAAGACATTCCATTAAATAATGCTACTGGATGAATTGAAGTCCATAGAGCACATGGGTACTTATTTTTAGTTTTAAAAATGGAATCAACCAGCTATAGGATGTGAAGAGCATTGTAAAATTTTGTTCTGAGTAAATGGTGCAAGAGTAGATTTGTATTATGATTTTGGTAGTCTGTAACTGAATAGAACGTTCTGGAAAAGAGTAACTCACTATTTTTCATTGGATCTTTTGGTTTGGAAATTTTATTTAATCACAAAGCTGATTTTACAAGACATTTAAGTCAATCATCACTGAACTCAAAATGAGGGGAGACATAATCGTTCATTTATTCAACAACTATTAATTAAGCTCTTCCTATGGTAGGCAACCTGATGTACAACTTGTGGCCCACTGGCCACAAGCAGCCTGCAAAATTCCTGAGTGTTGCCTGAACCAGATTCCCTGTAATTGGGAAATGTTTAACAAAATAAATAAAAATATAATACAACACATACAATTCTAATTTGTGGTTTTGTAAATCAGCATATTGCCTGCAGGCATCCATTTCTATTTGAGCTGGCACCAGTGGTGCAGTGGATAGAAAGCTGGCCTCAGAGCGAGGAAGACCTGGGTTCAAGTCCAATATCTGACCAAAACAAAACAAAAAACCCAAAAACTGGCTGTGCAACCCAGGGCAAGTCAGTCAACCTCTCAGTTACAGAGCCATCTTTCTAAGATTATACAGGCATACCTCAGAGACATTTCAGGTTTAATTCCATACAACCACAACAAAGTGAATATCTGTAATCCAAAAAGGAAGTTTGCCACTTTGATTGACTCTTCCCTTCATGAAAGATCTTTCTATAGCATGTAATGCTGTTTGATAGCATTTTACTCACAGAATTTTCAAAATTGGAGCCAATTCTCTTGAACACTGATTGCTTTATCAAGTAAATTTAAGTAATACTCTCCAATGTTGTTGTGTCTCAGGGAATAGGGAGGCCTAAGGAGAGGAAGAGAAACAAAGACTCCAAAAGGTGGAGCAGACAGAACACACCACCATCTTATATGGGCACTGTTTGTGGAGCCCCAGAACAATACCAATAGCAACATCAAAGATCACTGATCACAGATCACCATAACACCATGATAATGAAAAGGTTAAAATATTGTGAGAATTACCAAGATGTGATTCAGAGACATGATGTGAGTATGTGCTGCTGGAAAAAAATGGCACTGACAGGCTTGCTTGACACAGGATTGGCACAAACCTTCAATTTATAAAAAAAACACATTATCTGGAAAGCACAAGAAAGTGAAGTACAATAAAATGAGGCATGTCTGTATATTGCAGAGAAGAACTACATTGCTAGAGGGGATTTTCTCACCTGGGAATACCTTATAACAGTGAATTCAGGTCCTACTTCTATCCCTGTGTGAGTGGGTGGAGTGGAGAGTATTCAAAGACTATTAAGACATGGACTCTTGCATTCCTTGTGAACCGAAATTTAGCAAACAGAACATATCTTCCATTTTGCAGGGATTCCGGGAACATCATCATAGTTCTTTTAAAAGTGCACAGAGAAATGATTTGAGAAACAGCAGAATCATTCTGTCTCTTTGATAACAAAGGAGATTTAGACTCATCGTAAAAGAAACTTTGTCTTGCTCTCATGCAATGAGTCAAGTAATTGTGGATAGTTAAGTCATGTTTTCCAAAGAAATATCAGTAATCTCAAAACTGGTTTATAACTAGGATGAAACCCTATAGTTGTCAAGGGGTTTTTATACTGGTTTTCCAGAGAGACTTGCTACACAGTAAGAAAGGCACTTGGTTGTATAACGTGAGACTATAATCACAAATTGTCAGCTTGGAATCATAAGATATGAGCCAGAACATCTTGGAAATGATCTCTTTGGAGAATCGATGAAGTACATGGAGGTGATCACAAAGCAATTAGTCACTGGTAATTTTTGAAACTCCAGACTGATGCATGGACTTCCCTTAAAACCATCAAAGCATGAATGTTTGCACTCATTTTCATTCTTATGCTTCATGGACCATTTTGTGCCAGCGATGAAATCATTTAGAAGGTAATTGAGTTTGTAGCTGAGGAAAGGAAGAAGCCTTCTAAACATTCTCAGGTTATCGACTGAGTGTCAAGGAGACAGGGATGAACGTAGATTGAACATGAGATTGGGGCAGGAGGTTACATTAAAAAAAATGGGGTAAACAAGTGGGCAAGATCCTGTTTAGGGACAATTCAGCTCTTTGCAAAAAAGAAGTCTTGGATAGAACTAGATTTCTAAATACTTGCAAAGCCTTCAAAATTTAAAAGAAATCAAGTTCCATAAGTCCTTTCTACAGCACTATACAATGTATTATTTTATACATGCAGGAAAGCTAGAGGTAAATAAACATAGCTCTAAAAGGAGAGATTAATAAGGGAAGGAATACATATTATGATGCAGCAACTTATCTCTCAGTCTTCTGAATGATCTCCAGTCTTAACAGAGGAATTAGATTTTGTTTTCTAATCATGCCAATAGACTGAAAAATTTACCAATGAACAGTAAGGTCATCAAAATAAGCTACCAACTACTGGAGAGTCATTTCAATTATCCTAAAATGAAATCTCAAAACCAACTGAAAATACTTTTTATTTCCTTTTAAAAAAAATACAATTCTGTTGAGAAAGACAGGTAAATATAAAGATTCTACCAGATTTGCTGAACTTTTAAACATTGCAATCAAATGCTACTGAATCTTTTCAATCCCTTCCCTTTCCTACTACTACTCTATGTAGTAGACAGAGTTCTAGGCTTAGAGTCAGGAACACTTTAAGTTCCACGTCTGACGTTTACATTTGATCATGGACAAGTCACTCAAGTATGACTTTTCTCAGCTTTAGCTTTCACATGTGTCAAATAAATATCATAATACTTAGACTACTTCTTTCAGAGGTTGTTGGGAGGATCAAATGAGATAATGTAGAGGTAAAGCATTTAATAAACTTTATTTAAAAGGAAAGGACTGGCCCACAGGTGACAGTCTTTTGAGCATGCACAGATATTCCCAACCCGGTTTCAATCTAAATTTTAAACATTTAAAATTTAAATTAAAACACAGGAAACTGATTTCTGACAATGAGTCACTCAGAAGTAAGTACTGAGTAATGAATTCTTCTAATTGGCTGTGGAGCTGGAAAAAACTGATGATTCAGAAACTGCTGAGTTTCAACTGAGTGAGCATTCAAAAGGCTAAGAGTGTCCATCTCTTTCCTTTGTGAATGAGAGAAGGCAAGTTGTTCTTACCTTTACCAGGTAGAGGTAAGGGCAGTTATTATCCTCACGTAGTTGTGGCACCTTTAAGTACATAACCCCTGCCCATTAAGGTTACCCTCTAGAACTGAGAAGGAAGGAGGGGAGGGAGGGGAGAGAGAGAGAGAGAGAGAGAGAGAGAGAGAGAGAGAGAGAGAGAGAGAGAGAGAGAGAGAGAGAATCAGTTTTATCAATATGCCAGTATAAGTGTGATTTGGGCACATGGCCCCAGAGGACATGCTCCACTCAAATGTCAGTTATTACTACAATTATTACTAGCTGAGACTCTTGTTCTCTAATGACAGGATCAATACAAGAACTATCTAGTATTCCTCACTCTGGTCCTTCCATCTTCTAACCCATTTTCCATGTAACAACCAGATTCAAGTTTAGAAAGAATCTTAATCATGGACTCATCAACTCAAAAACCTTCCTGCTATCCACCGATTCAAGTTCATCTCTTTGGCCTGATGCTCAACGTTTTTTACAATATCCCCAACCTCACTGTAGTGACCTTGGTATCCCTGAGTATTAATTTTCTCTTCTGAGATACCTTGTAGCTTTAGATCCATGATCCTACTACTATCTTCCCACATGGAGTTTACATTGAAATATAGTAGTATCCAATAGAGCCTCTTTATTGTTCCTAGGATGTACTTTGTGCCTTCTTATTTCCATGTGTTTACTAAGGCTGTTTCCTTTACCTGAAATGTTCTCTCTTCTACGTCTATTGAAATCCTATCTGTTCTTCACAGACCAGTTCAAAATCACTTCCTCCATTATATTTTCCCTAATCACCTCACTACTTAATAAAAGAAAGTGATTTCTTTCTCCTCTGAAGTCATAATGTTCTTTATTATATTAAATGGCCTATTGTATCATATTATGTAATTAACATTTTGTTATTTATATACATCATTTATTCTCCACCTCCACTAGATTTGAAGCTTATAGAAGGCAGGGACTATGGATTAAATATCATTATATTCCCTACAATAATTAGTACAATATCTTCATTCATTCATCCATTCACTCGTTGGATAGGTAGAAAAATGAATGGAAGGATAGAAGGAAGGGAGGGAGAGAAAGAGAGAGGAAATACTTAATTTAAGTACCTACTATATTCCAGGAACTATGCTAAATGCTTTACAGATATTGTCCCATTTTATCCTTACAATAACCCTGTAAGGTACGTAATGTTATGATAATTTTACATCATTTTACAGTTGAGGAAACTGAAGCAGAAAACTTCAGGTGCCTTACACAGAGTCACTCAGTTAACAAGTCTCTGAGGCCTAATTTGAACTCAGGTCTTCCAAACTCCAAGCCTATCATTCTTACTACTCTGTCACCTACCTGTGCCATATACTTTGTGCTTAGCATTCAATAAATATTTTAAAGAACGAATAGCAAGAACAAAATTAATTCTCCTAGATAGCTAAAAACTAATGACTAATCTTAAACTCCTTGTCCTAGAATCATCCAGGCTTCTGTCCTTTCCTCCGCTGTGTTATTTCCTTTCTTTGGCCTAATTAGCTAATAACAATTTATCCTACTTTAAGCTATTTCAAAATTTTCTCATTTGTAGTCTTTGTTCTCTCCATTTCCTCCCTCCCCAATTTCATCAGCCACTGTCTCCTTCTTAACTAACTACCATATAATGGGTTACTGAAAAAGTCACAGGCTATTAATCTCTCCACCCCAGTCTTGCCTTCCATTTATTTCAAGTACTCTTAGAATAAGATGATCTCCTAATTTGTTTTTATCAAAATAATTTGGGGACTGCCATTCTCAATCTTCAAAGATGATGCTACACACTCATGTAGACTAAGGCACCATCTGGTTTGAGTACCGCTTAGCTTCAAATCACAACTAAGAAGTACTGCACAAATTTGAATTCATATGGTGTCTTCTCTAGCCATTTGTACCACATGACATTTAACATAAAAATGCCTTCCTCCAAATACTAGATTGGGAACTGGAACTATTCCATGAACAACTCATTGGTATTTGGATTATGGTAATTAGCAAACATGAAAGCTGAAAGCACAGAACTAGTTTTGAATCTCCAGTTAAATATGATAGTGTGATATGTCAAGTATGGTCTAATGAAAGGATTGGTCTAGGAATCAAAAGCCATGGTTTTTAACCCTATTTGTACCACTTTTAAGCACTGAGATAAGATCTCCCCTGTCCATGTCACATACTATGTATGAAGATCAAAAGTGATGGGTGTTTGCTTGTTTCAATGGCATTTTGGACAACAGAGCCCTCTAAAGTGCTATATAACACAAGGTGCTTCTTTTGTTTATGGCCTAGACTGCTAAGTTCCTTAGTGTAGGGAACTCTCAGTATGAAAATTCTTTCAGCTAATGCAGGTCAGCAGCTTGTTTATAACTTTCAGTCTTAGAGTTGCTAGAGGTGGTAAGAAGTGACTCGACCATGTTCACACAGAGGTAATATCCGAACCCATGTAATATCAATTAAGTTGGGACTTTCTTACTATTTTAAAATGATTAATTGTCTTTGATTGAGTCTTACTAGGTGCTAAGTCCCAGGCCCAAACCCCTATATATAAGGTGCTAAGTCAACGTGGGCATGAAACCCTCAAGGTCCTAGGCGGAGGTGCTAACTCCAGAGCCAATAGTAAGAGCTTAAGTTCTGGTTGCTCAGATGACATCTGATGACAGCTAAAGAATGCATAAAAAGGGAAAGCAAAGCTGTTTGCTTAGGGCTCTCACTCTTGGTGGACACTCTGGGCAGCTGTAGTTAAGAGCCCTCCAGCTTGCCGGATGTTCGGATTTGGTTAAACTCTGGTAAATATAAATTGGGATTTGAATCAGACAAGGTCTGTCTGTTGATGTTTGTAATTTGTTTGTATTTGCTCTGAAGCTCAGGGTGCTGCCTTTTTCCCCTGAACTAAGTGAATGATATTTGTATGCTGGATTAAAGTAAGATTGTTAACCCCTTAACGTTGCTTTCCTTAGTAAATCAGATCAAAAGAATCTGGGCTTGCAGCATTCTGTGTGCTGGTTGTTGTTGGTTTTACACCCCCACAGCAGCTGCTAGCCAGATTGTTGCAACAACCCATGTCTTCCTAACTCCAAGGTTAGTTCCCTATTATACTATGCTACTCCTTTATTTATTATTAATAAAGAAGGAGAGATAGAAGGAGGAGGAGAAGGACAGGACCTAGAATTTCATTTGTATAGGAATTGCCATCTGAGGAATTACTTCTACAATATAGATTAGCTCCTAGCATTAAAGAAATCAGCAGGTCAAGGATGATGTGCCAATTGATATGTGTTGAGATCTTAAGGAGACCCTAAGACTAAAATGGACCAAAAAGAAAATAACCCTATGAGAAAATTAAAAGAAAATTAAATTTTAAAATTAAAACTTTTTTAAAAAAAATAAGCAACGATAAAAGATATAAAGGATAAGAGATACAACAAGTCCAGAAAATAGGTCAAGAAATAATTTAAAAATCATCAAATCATCAGAAAATCATATTTGTCATTTCCTACAGCCTATTAATATTCTGTTAAAATTTTGTACCACAATTTGCTTAGACATTTCCCCAATCAATGGTTATCTTTGTTTCTAATGCTTTGCTACCACAGAAAGTTCTGCTACACATATTTTTGTGTATATAGGGACTGTCTTCCCTATATGCCAGGGATATAAACCTATTAATGGAATCTCAGAGTCAAAGGGTTTGGACATTTTAGTCACTTTATTTGCATGATTCCAAATTATTTCCAAAGTGGTTGTACTGATACACAGCTTCACACACAAGGAACTAGTATGTTTATCTTCCAACAACCCTTCCAGCACTGGGTATTTTCTATCCGTGGTTGTATTTGCCATTTTGCAAGTTGCGAGGTAGAACTTCAGGGTTGTATTTCTTTTAGTGTAAGTAATGGGGAACATCCTTTCATATGTTTGTTAATGGTTTACAATTCCTTTAAGAACTGTTTGTTCACATCCTTACACTACTTCTCTATTAGGGTATGGCTTTTGGTCATATATATGTTCATTATTCATATATCTTATATACCAAGCTCTCAGAGAAATTTGCTACAATTTTTTACCCATTTCAATACTATTATTATCCTGAGTACACTGATTTTGTTTGCACCTTTTCAGCGAAGCTTTTTAGTTTCATGTAATCAAAATTATTTATTTTTACCCTCTATAAATGCTTCCATCCTTTGATTAGGAACACATCTATGCATAGCTGTGGAAGGTATGTGGTCTGCTTCTCTTCTAATTTGTTTTTACAATATAATCTTTAATTAAAGCCATTTGTCCTTTTAGAATGTATTGTGGAATATGGCGTAAAGTCTAAGCCTAATTTCTACCAAATGGCTTTTCAGTTTACTCAACAGTTTATGTCAATTAGGGAGTTCTTTCCTTATACAATTTATATTTCCCAGTTTCTTGAACACTGCTGTTGCATTCCATTGTTTCTGATTCTTCCTGCTCTAGTCTGTTCCATGGATCAACCTCAATATTTTTTAACCAGTTGATAGGAGTTTTGATGACTGGATTCATATTAAAATCTGAGATCTTCAAGTGCTATTCCTCCCTCATCTCTATCTGTTTTCATTATTTTCCTCAATATTCTGAATTTTTTATTGTTCCAAGTGGATTTTGTTATTATTTCATTGAATTTTATAAAGTGATCATTTGATTCCTATAGCTTTAAAAGTATAAAACACTTTAGTAGCACTGTCATTTTATCATATTTGCATGAACCAGCCATGAATACTGAATATTTCTCCAGCTATTTGAGTTGTTCCTTTGTTCTTTAAAGTGCACTTTGGTGGATCTACAAGTATTTTGTGTGCTTTGGTAGAATGATCCTTATATATTTTGCTCTTTTTAGCTAATTATATTAGGATTGGCCTTTCTATTACGCCTCATGGATTGTTTTTACCAGTAGACAGAAATGCTGTTGATTTTTGAGGCTTTATTTTGTAGCCTGAAAATTTGTCAAAGCTATTAACTGACAGTTAGTAGATTTGTTGATCCTCTAGAACTTTCTAAGTAAACCATCATCATCAAATGGTGATTGTTTTGTCTTCTCTTTAAGTGTAATTATGGCTTTATACTCTTTCTCATCTTATTGCTGTTGCAAGAATTTCCAGAACTATATCAAATCATAGTGAGGAGAGCGGGCATTTTTGGTCTACTCCTGTATTTACTGCGAAAGCTGCTAGTGTACCCACATTGTATATGATGCTTAATTTCGTTGGATAGATAACTATTTGTGATATTTAAAAAAGATCTATCTATGCCTACAATGTGTAGAGATTTTTTTAAAAAAAGCATAAGCGAGTGTTGTACTTTGACAAAGCCATTTTTCTGGATCTATTGAGATAATCATAAGGTGGGTGATGTTTTGGTTTTTAATATGATTAATTACATCAATTATTTTCCTAATGTTGAACCATCCTTGAATACCTGATATAAATCCAACTTGGTCATGATGAATGATGTCTTGGATGAATCACTAATCTGTGTGACAGGATTTCATTTAAAATATTTGAATCAGTAATTATTAATGTTTGTCTACAATTCTCCTTGTGAGCTTCTTTTCCTTCCCTGTTTTAGGTTTAGGACTACATCTCATAAAATAAATCTTTTAAGGTGCTTTCTTTCTCAACTTTTGAGAATAATTTGTGTAGTATGGGTAATTGTTCTAATATGAAATATTAGAATTTTGATAGACTTCTCCTATGAATCTATAATCAAGATTATTTTTTTCCTTTGATTATTCCTTTACAGTTAGTTCTATTTTTCTGAGATTGTATTATTCAAGATCTATATCTGATCTTCGGTAAGTTTATTTTTTTTTTACATTTTGGAAGATATTCTGTGTGTGTGTGTGTGTGTGTGTGTGTGTGTGTGTGTGTGTGTGTGTGTGCCTGTGTGTGTACGTTCTCAGGTTTGTTTGAATGAAACTTTGTAATAGGTTCTCAAAATTCTTTGGTTTTTTTTTCTAGTTTTACAGTAATTTCACCTTGCTTGTTTACTAGTTTATTGATTTGATTTTCTGCCCTCATCTTTTTAATCAGATTGGCTAAAAGTTTGGCAATTTTATTAGTTTTCTTAAAGGACCAGATTTACTTGTATTTTTTCCATGGTATAGTTTTCAGAGGTGGAGGTCCAGTTTATCTATTTCTCCTCTAATTTTTAATGTCTCTTCTGTACTTATTTAGCTTTGTATATCTGTTCATTTTCTAATTGTTTTAAATGAATATTAGGTTCATTAATCCATTTTTTTCTATTTTGTAAATGTATGTTGTAGGGATACATTTTCCCTCCTGAACACTGCTGTAGGTCCCATTTCAGACACTCTAGTATGTTGTTTCATCATTATTATTTTTATCACATCATTATTAGCTACTTGTATGATTTATTCTTTGATTTCACTCATTCTAGCATTTCATGAATTCTCCATTTGGATTTCTCTCTTCTGTTTGTGCTCCCTGAAATTATGATTATTGCGTTATGGTCTGTAAAGAATGGTTTTACTATTTCTATCTTTTTACATTTGTTTGTTCTGATATATGGTCAATTTTTTTTGTAAATTTCCATTTCATATTGAGAAATAGACACCATAAGTCTCTTATCCTGAGTTTCTCCAAAACTTTCTTCAATTTTATCTTTTCCCTTTTGTTTATCTTTCTGTTAGACTTTTCCAAAACTGAGAGCGAAATATTGAGATTTCCTGCCACTTTTTTCTGTCATGCCTCACTCTCAGAAATACCATTTCCTGCAAATAAGAGCATTTTGCTCCATGGCAGCAATTTTACTTTATTTCTTCCTGTGTAGTTCATTATTAATCTTTGTTCTTCCCATAATCACTTCCCCTCATTTTCCATGAAATGTCCTTTCTGGGTCCATTCCCTCTCAGTTTTCTGGGTTGCTCACAGGAGCTCTGATTTCCTTTCTCTTTCAGTCAATATATTCACTGTAAGTCCCGCTTTTCTTTTATGGAGTACCTCTCTTCTCTTTTGGGAATATTCATCAGTGATGTCCCTGTCTACTACTGAAATAAGATTTTCCCTTGCCTTCCCCCGATTTCAATCACTCCCTTTTCCTCCTTGTCCATCTTCCTCTTCAGAGAGGTTATCTTCTTCCTGAGAGACTAGAAGTGTTATTTTTCTTCATTGTTATCCTTTACCTTGATTTGCGTACACTGCATATTCCACTCTATCTTCTTCATCACTTTTTACTTTTTATGCTTCCTCCTCTTCTGTAATTTAGTTCCAAATATTATAGATTCATCTAAAGGTGAAGTGTTATGAAGTCTAGTCTGTGATGTTTTAGATCTGTTTCTTTTGAATTTGCTTTCACTCTTTCCCTTTATCCCTTTTTAGAAAGAAATCTCTTAACAATCTCTCTTTTCTTATTTTATTATCTTTGGTTGCTGTTTTATTTTCCTTTCCTGTATTTTCTGCATATTGTGTGGGATATGTGAAAAGCAAATGCTTTTCAGAATTAGTTTTCATTCCAGGAATGATTCAAACGCTTTTTTTTAACTGAACATCCATTTATTTTCATTCATGATTAAGCTTTAGTTTTCAAGGTATGTCATCTTGGGTTCCATCTTGAATTTTGTCCTTTGAAACACATTAGTCCATTTCTTTCTGTGGTTTTTGATGGGCTTAGATGAGTCATGTCATTTGCATTTCCTTTCATTTTATTTGAAGTTCTTCTACTTGCAGATTTTTCTTTCCATTGGAATTCTTCAATTTAACCACTTTTGTCTTGGAATTTGCAACATAGTGTTTGTTTATGCAAGCAATCTTCAAAGTCTTTCAACTGACGCTTTATTTTCTTGTGTTGAGAAGTTATGGAGAGTTTTCTTATATTACTTCTTTAATTATTGTGTTTGAATTGTTTTGACATTACATGTTCTTCTGGGAGACCTTTAATCTTTAAGTTGTCTCTATACATCCTCTACTGACTTAAAATTATTTTCTCTTTTAACGTTGTCATTTTGCTTCTCTTCTTCCAGGCTGTCCTTAACTTCCATGTATTTGCATTTCCAATCAGTTATGTTTTTTTTTTGGTATCTTTGGTGAGATTCACCACTGTGGATTCACATTGTTCTATTCGGCCATTTATTTCTGTTGTACAGAACTTAAATTCTGATTCTCAATTCTTAATCCTGAATTCAATTTTCAGCAGTATCTACCCAAGTGATTTCTTGGAGTACAGAACTGACCAGAGCTAGATGTAAGTCCATCATCTTATCAGGCCTAGTAGATACACATGCTAACACCATAACCCTCTGTTCTTTAGATCTCTGGCTAAAAACTGTGGCTACAGAGTACTACTATACTGCAGTCCCAGCCAGAGCAAGCTTTGGGTTTTTGGCTTTTCAATGTGCAAGGAGGAAAGACAAAGGTTAAGTTGTTAAAATCCCATGAGTCAGTTTTGGCAGCTGGCAAAATATGGTAGGCAATGAGAGAGGGTATGTTGAGTTAGAGTTCCAGATTAGGGATAAACCTTTTCGGCTGTTAGTTCATTTTTTGCCTCATTAGGGTTCAGTTTGTCCTAAACCATGAAGATAGGGGAAATTACTTTGTCTGTCATCAATAATTGTTATTTGGGAGAAGTGTGAGAGGTCACGAGGATTAGATTATGTAAATGTCTATTCTTTCATCTTGTTGGTCACATGAACTAGAAGTCATTCAGTTCGCTTTTTTTTAATTTTTTTATTTTAATTTATTTTTAACATGTTTGGTTTTCAGCATTAATTTTCACAGCAGTTTGAATTACACATTTTCTCCCCATTTCCACCCCCCCCACTCCAAGATGGCGTACACTCTAGTTGCCCTGTTACCCAGTCTGCCCTCCCCTTCATCACCCCATTCCCCTCCCATCCCCCTTTCCCTTCCTTTCTTGTAGGGCAAGA